>BMAO01030474.1:0-63008 GCA_019973975.1 Trichonephila clavata
ACCAGTGACTACATTTCGTCTTCAGAGCATGGATAGTGGTAGGACATGCACGTGGTGTCTAATAACGTCCAGGACTTATCAATAGGTGAAAGATCCAGTATGGTGGCCAGAAGTAAATCTGTTTTACCCCTAGACCACAAAAAACTGATATCAGCAGTAAGAGCGTCCACAGGCGATATCTTAATAATAAAGAGAATTAGAATCCCGCAGAAAAGGCGTGTCACAAGTCACAGAACCTCCTCCATGTATCGTTAGAAAATGAAAACAGACCAGAAGGGATCTGCTATCATACCCCATGGCATCACGTTGTCGCGCGTGTGGCATTCCACGCCCGTAACCGTATTGAACAAAATCACGTCTTGGGCGGGTGATATTATTATCACATTGCGGAGGGGCTATTATTGTCATCATGTCTTAGAAGGGTGTGTTTTAGTTTTACTTAAAAGTGTTGTTGCTGATAATATATTAGTTTTTTAATTATTAAGTTCGGAAAAGAGAACGATCTAATCAACATTCAAAAACAAGACCGTATAAAAATAACAATCATGTCCAAAAAAGTCCTGGCTAATAAACATTTTGCGAACGTTTTTTAATACTTTAAAGGACGAACACACTACTAATTATATCGACTGTGCATGGATGTTTGTAGAAAGAATGTTACTATATAGTATAACGCTTCATTATATGTAATCATTTCGTTGAATTCAATTGAAAACTTTAAACTTGGTTCATATCGTTAGGGATAAGAAAATCAATGGAAACTGGCAAAATACTATCCAAATTTTACTTTTAATTTCAAACTTACTTTTAATTTAAAACTTATTTTTAATTTCAAACTTACTTTTAATTTCAAATTTATTTTTAATTTCAAACTTACTTTTAATTTCAAATTTATTTTTAATTTCAAACTTACTTTGAAAAACACTTAATTTTAATTTAAAAATTTTGTGTTTATTTCAACAACTTCATTAAATAGGAATTTTCCTGTAAATGTTATGTAAAAAGATGCTTAAAGCGGAAAAAGACTTGCAATAAAACTTATTTTCAATGGGACTTTTTAACCCTTTCTTTGTCTATGTATTTATCTTTTGAATTTATCGCAGTTTTTTATGTTTTATTAGCAATTATATATATATATATATATATATATATATATATATATATATATAAACAATATCAGTTAAGGAAATATATTTTATTTTGCCAAATTTTATGTTAACGTTTTAATTTTAAAGATATAAAGAATATTTACAAATGAACCATTCACCATTATAAAGAAAATTAAATTTATTGGTGGTTATTTTCCATGAAAAAGTGAGACGCATGATGCAATACCCAAGAGGACATCACTTTCTGCTTAAATGTAGCTGGTTTCCTTTTATTGTCCCTTTCTGCTACATTTCCTACATCGAACATAGTTGGAAACCATCGTTGGTATATGATTTCCCCCACTGTCTAACCGCACATCATCCGGAACAAAACACTTATTTACTTTGAGCCTAACAGAAAGTCCTTTACTTTTTCTAGATGAATATATGCCTATTAGCTGGCGATACTATACGTAATGTTAGCTAGTCTAACCTTCTGTTTCTTTTGTTTACTTGCCACAGTATGAAACTATTTATGATGTTAAGGTTAGTAAGAAATTTTATGGGTCTTCATCTTACTTGGTATTTTTTTTCTTTTTCATCGAAGCGATCAACCCCACCCATGATATCCTTATTACAACGCCAGCTTTTGAATAATGTACTTCTTCTTTAGTACCATCTTTTTTTTGTCCGATTTACAGATGTCATAATTTCTGGATTATGTACAGTAGCACATAACTGAAGTGGGAATTAGTCTTTCCATCGTTATAATAGCTAGACCAATATATTATAATGGGTTTTGCGCTTCCTACAGGTGTATTTTGAAAGCTCATATAGATGGGAAATAATCTTATAAAGGTCCCGAAAGGGTTAAAATATCAAATAACAAAAATATTTATGGTTCAAACTTTAATATGCAAGATTCAGAACTTAAAAAATTAAACATTTGAACAAAATTAAACTATTCAGTACCATCAAATTGCGTTAAATAATTAATATGTACAAGTTACATAACAGAAAAATTGAAAGACATATAATTGTTTGTAAGCGAATGCAAAACATAATCTGCCTAAATGAAACACAAACATAAAAAAAATGTTTTCAGAAATAAAAGTAATACCAAACAACTGTAAAAATATACCTTCATTCAGTATAATTAACTATTTTATCTTTTTATTAAGTTCTATTTTATTCTAATTAAGCAAATAATCTCTTTTTATTCACATTTTTCTATTTTGATTTCGGTGTCTGATCCCCATCTTAAAGAAAAATCCCTTCTTAAATATTTTTTAACGTTATTTAATCAATTCCCTTATGTTGCTATTAAACCTTTTTAATTAAATTTTGTTTATTGTTTTTTATTTTATAATGGTATTATTTTCAAAGTATTAGTTTAGGCTTATTTTCGTAAAAAATATGAACTTTTCTTGAGCCAATAAGTATTTGGTGATGAAAATATTCCGAAAAAAAAAATCCTATTTTTTTGCCTGGGGTTGATAAAAAAAAAGCCATTATATATTTTGTTGTTGCTTATGCCACCTGATCGACACAAACATCAGATCAAGGTCTACGAAATTAATTGAGGCTAAGGACTAGATTTTTATGCCTGTCGTTAGCCTTAGCTTTGAGTACCTTGAAGGTGATAGCCCGAGTTTGCTCGGTTCCACCCCAATTTTGAGGGAGAATACCCTGGAGATGGTCAGGGGCCTCCCACCTCTCTTTCCCTTCCTCCAAACTCAAGAGGAGACTTGCAGTTATTTAGAAGTATCACCCCTGTCGCGAAGACACTATACATTTCCAAACATCCATGCCTTCTTCAAACCCAGGCCCTACGGCACAGCAGTCAGGATCACTAACCACTATAACCGAATGGGCGGTATATTTAAAGTATTAATGTGTGTAAGAATTATTTAAATTTTTTTACAAATTTGTAACTAATCAATATTTCCGAAATTTTCCAAGAAATAAGATTGATTAAGTTGTTTGGAAAGGTCAAATGGACTTGGTGTAGGCTTTCCTGCTACAAGAGGATTTGAAACAGCAACAAACTTCATTATTCAGAATTAAATATTCGAATAATTTATGAAAATTGAGTTTTCTTGGTATAAAAATACAGATCTCGCATTCATTTCTAACAAGATTATGTCTCATTTCATCTTCTTTTCTTTTAATACAATTGGTCTCTGATTCTAATTAGACTGGATCAGATTGATTTGTTATCAATCTCATTGATGGAAGAGCCATTTTGAGTTCCTCTGTATAGCTTCTAGTTCCCGCAAACAAACTTAAGTCTTCAATCAATCTTTATTACCATTGCTTCACAACTAGTATTATTGTTGCGTAATTTCTAGAAATCTACCCGATTTCTTAAACTTCAAAATTCAGCTTGCAAAGTATCTAACGTGTTTTCATAAAATTAATACTCCAAGCGTTTTCATAGTCAATCGGCAACTTTATTCTCTCTACTCAACTAAATATATTAAAAAGATCGCCAGATAACTAAAGGTACAAAATTAATCGTTTGCTATTACACCAATAATAAGCAAATATATATTATTCATAAAATAATTTTAGATTTAAAGCACAATTATTCTTAACAGTTATACTGTGTACTCTCTTGATTACAAAAAAAATCAGATTACCACTATCTTCAATTTCCAGGTAAGCCTTGTTGTTGTCAGACACCTTTTCCATTTTATAGGTATGAAAATGCAATGCGTGTGACAAATACTTAAAAATAAATAAAATCATTTATGATCATGAGCATATAACCTCCTTTTTAAAATTATTTTACAATATATTGAAAAGTTTTATTTGTTTTCTGCCTACGTAATTACTAGAGAGTAATGTTAAGTAAGCAAACATGATTAAGAATTATACCGATTGATATGTAGAACATATGGATAATTATTCCTGCTTATTTCTTGTATATACTGAATTCTATAAACGCTTATTCTGATTTTTTTATTCTTCTTTTTGTTTATGTCCACTTTTTTTTATCGTAACCTTTAGTTTATTTGTGAAATATTAATTAGGCTTAGTTCTCTTAAAATCTATGAAACTCTGTTCTAATAGTATATTGATGTTTGACTTTTATGAATTTAGGTGTTAATGTTATGCAGAAAGCGTTTATTCAAAAAGAAATATAGCATCGAATAATGAAGCATTTTTCACATCCATTTGTTTCCGAAAATTTTCTAAATATTACAAGATTATGTTACTATTTAATAATTATTATAATAATCATTCTTGCTTTTAATCTCATTATATTAAATACTCGTATCCTCTCTCCTAGTCACTACATAAAAGTTTTGAATTTTATGGTGCATCTTAAAAAATTAAACTATATAAATCTTCCAACATACTATAGGTTTTTCTTATGTTTGCTCACTTTTTTATACAATTTAATGTTATATAGATTTGGAACGAAAAAAAATCTTCTACTTACTCACCCTATTCCATCTTTGATATGTCGATGAACGTCAAAAACTTCAAAAAATGTGATGTCGGATCCATTGCTGAATTTGATTTTTTTGAATAAAAGGAAGAAGTAAAGGAATGAATTCATATCAAGGAAATTCACACTTTTCTGAGATATATCTGACAGCGTCTTTAGTTCACCGACACAGCTTTTATATTATATTGCCTCACAAAAGAAGCTTTTGAGAAAAAGAAAAAAAAATTGTGCTGATAAATAGATGAAATTCCAAAAGAATTGTAGGTTCTTTCTTAAAGTTTAAAATAGTTTTCATAGTTTATAATGAAAAATGTAAAGCTTTTAAATTTTTTTTGTAGGCAACTGATTCAATAACAGGCATGTACGCTTTGTCATAAAACTCACTGATAATGAATATTTTAACTGATATGAATATTTTCACGTGCGATAAATAAAAGTATCCTGTTTCATTCAAGTTTTGCAGAAATGCATGCTCATATTTCCATGTTGTTGGTGTTTTCTTTCCAACTGACAAATAAACTATTCCTAAAAACTTATTTCTGTGGCATTAAAACTGTAGCAAAAAGTTGCCAAAGAAGTTTAATTTACATACTCTTTTCTTTTCTGTTTTATATATCACTTGTTCTAACCAAGTGAAAAATAAGTTTTGCACAATTATAACATTTCCAGGACAATAAAATCTCTAAATATAAAAGTCTTTTAAAAACTACAGATGATATTGATACTACGTATTGATTAACTTCGCTCAAACCTTTCTTAACTCCAGAGTGTAGTTTATTTCAATCTAGAGCTGGATCGGGAAGACTTTTCCAGAGTACGGGCTACTTCTAATTCTTTTAAGGTGTGGTTCACCCAGTGGCGTAGCTGGGGTGAGCTCAGATCAATTTCTGCTTAACTTAACCGTATAACTTAATAATAAATACGGAATATGTACTTGGCCACACTACTGCAATAAAAAACTTACTTTCTTAAAACCATGTTTAAATGAAAACTCAAGATACAAAAATAATAATAATACACATAAATATAACAAAATCAAATGATACATATATATTGTAAAACAATTCAAAATACATTGAAAAATAAAATATTTTCATCTTAAGTTAATTTCTTACTTATAGACAGTAGAAGACTTAGTCTGCATTCTGTAAGCCTATTTTGAACATCTCGATACACATTTACAACTGCAAATCTCTTCAAATGGTCACCCAAACTGTCTTTCTGGTTCACTGGTCGATCGCGATCATTTTAATGTCCACACTTAGACTAGAGAGCAGTGGTTCTTAAACTTTTTAGACCCATGGACCCTTCTTCATAGTCAAAACTTACCCACGAGCCAATTTTTATAGTCAAAGTTTGACCCCGTGGACGCTTTTTTACAGTCAAAACTTTCCCAAAGACTCCCAAGAGAAAAATATATGTAAATGCACATTATAAATATAACAAATTTTTAAAAACATTTTGTGAAAGAATTATTTATTGAAATTATAAATTTATTTAAAATAAAAAAAAATAATGACTTGGATGAACTTGATGAGATGTTTTGAGTGTATTTATGTCCGTCTTAAAGTTTATGAGTAGCAACCGCAAATCTCCGCGAGCACTAGTTTTTAGTCGGTTTCTTTTTTGTGTGTGATGAGGTTTTTTTACGGAACTGAATCTACATTCTACCACATTGGAAGACGAGAGTGTACAGTTAAAAACTTATGTACAATAATGAAAAATGCAGGAAATTGGGATCGGTTTTTGTAACCAGAATGTGTGTAGTATCCTTGTTCAAACATTGGTTCAAGGTCCTCATTATTGGATATTTCAATAAGATGCTCCTGTATCAATATGGATTCATCTGTTTTGAATATCTGAGTTAGTTCAAGCACAAAAGAATCCAACACCCAGTCGGAGAATATCCAAATGAACTATTATTATTTATTTAACTTTCCATAAAAATAAAAATGGATCAATTGTTTTTTTTTATTTTGTATTAAAACTTGGGCGAATCTCCTGTTATTGTTCAGGAATCCCCAAATCAAATTTAATTTTCCACGAACCCCCTGAATAACATAGAGGGCCACTTTGGGAACTACTGGTCTAGAGTTGGGTTACTCAACTTTTTTTGCGCTGGGCCACATACATATGATAGGCATTTTACGCGGGCTGCAACGTAAGGATAATGAAAGAAAAACACAATCAGACCAAACAACATTAGATAAAGCAAAATTAATCAAAATATTAAAATCAATTTTTTTTGGCTTTTACTTTAATGCTATATTTTCCTTTTTATCAAACACACAAAAAATATTTACTTTTATGCAACTTTTATTCTGAGTTAGGGGTAGTTTTGATTTTCTTTCATCCTTAAACAAGTCTCTTATTTATGTCAAAGAAAGCAAATTGATAGCTGCTATTGCTTGATTGATAGAATTTACCCGCTAAAATTTCAGCACATTGCTTCTAAATAATTGTGTCTTGTTGCAATAGGCCTTGGCCGGGCCACTCAGAAAAGACCGGTGGGTAACATGACAAACCACGGGCTGCAAGTTGAGTAAGACTGCTCAAGAGTATATATTAGTGTCCATTCCAAATTAAAACACCAAGAGTAACAGTATTAAAAATAACTTATCATGTTTTGCTGTCTAAAAGGCACCGAAGAATGCGTAAAATGTTATTGAAAGTGTTATTGACATTTGATGAGTATGTCACATTCATGGCAATACCAAATCATGTGCCACATGGTAGCTTTGGTCATCTGTTCAATATTATACCCGCAAAAGAGTGTTGAATAAAACAGGACCCCTATCTCTAGTAGAGCAAGAAGAATAGTTGGACATTCAAAAGTTTGAGGAGGTGTTAGCTCTGTATATCTGGACAGTTATCACCAATTTTTATAAGTTTTTCTACCATCCATATCAATCTTCCTTGCTCTGTCTTAGCCTAGCAATAGTCTTTGTTATAAGGGGGTCACTTATATTACAGAGAAAATGTCTTACACTAATTGAAAAATCTCTCAATTTAAAATGTTCGGCAACATTTGCATGTTATAATGTAACATTGACAAACTTTTCATTACTGAGATTTATAGCCTCTGTAACGGATAGTTGTTACATTTAATTGTGCAAAACACATAATAGTTAGTAAAAATTTTTAAAATTATAATCTTAAACAAGTGTTTTAAATTTAGTGTCTATTCCATATCTTGGTGTTTCTTTAGATATAATATTTTTTATACCGATCTCTCTAAATATCCTTTTTTAAATTTAATTTAAAAAGTTCTGTATGATATATTTTGCAATACACATTGACCACTGTTAATCACCTTTCAGAATTGGAGGCTAAGATTTTATTGTCCATATAAGAATTTCTTTATTGCTGATTTCCCTGATTTCAATGTCTATACTGCCGAAACCCATCTTAATACTCGAGTAATCCAGTGCATAACATACATTGGTTTTAAACTGTGGATTGGCTTTAAGGGCCCTCAATTTGATCTATATTCAATCGAACACGTACTAGGAAGACTTGGCAGCACTTGGCAGCAAGACTTGTAATACACTTTGCAGCGCATTATCAACCACAAGCAAAGATTCCGAAGCTTCTATTGGCTCTATAAAAGTAATGTGCAGTAAAGATTTAGTAATCTTGTATCTGGCATGGACAGACGATGAAAATATTGCACAGCATTCGAAAAAGTGAGGGGTGATTGCAACAAGTACCAGTATGGGCTTGGTTTTTTTTTCTCACACTTAAGTCACATGGACGTTTCTCCTTTTGTCCAATTATTCTTCCGAAGCCAGCTTTTCAGTAAAGCTCCTTTTTATTCTTAGATTTTTTTTGGAAAACTTTGCTCTTTTTTCCGAAGTTCTCCTGTCATGGAGATCTTGTAACGATCGGAAAGTTTTTACAGGATGTTATATTAGTAAATTGACGTATTCTTAAATTCTACGTACTAATACATTAATAAGAATTTAGAGTGCAATGATAAGTTGCGTGATAAGTGTTCAGTGATAAGCGGCTGATTCCATTTCCAAAAAGGTTCTGAATAACAGTTTTCCTTGATTAAACCAAGATAAAATAAAACATTTTGAACGAATTTTTTTTAAAGAATATTATATCTTAATTTCTTAGAATTTGTTTTAAATCATAGTTACATTTCATAACAAAAAATAAATTAAAAAAATAATTTAAGTTATATTTACCTTAATTATCATGTCAAATAATATTCTTTCTCAAGATGTACTTTATATGAATTCTGCATTAAAAGAAACATTCCCTTTTTTATTTTTTTCAAAAAAGTACAGATTATTATCGAAACTTTTAAGAAATTTGCTAATAGAATAAAATAAAAGCAACAATACATTTAAAAGAAAATGTCCTACTTTTAAAAAGTAATAATATCTTGTACAAGGAGTAAAAAACAACAAATTGATGTTCATCAACAAAGATGACCATCCAGTAAAAGTTTTGTAAAACTTTATAAATAACTTTAGATTCTCTTTTTAGGTTCTCAAAGCTCAGAAAGTCATATTAAACCAATTTTCTTCCAAAGTGTTATAGGTAAGGAGTTAGTTTAGAAAATGGATGGGAAAAAATACTCTTTTAGAGCAACAAAAGACTGTACCATTTTCTTTTCACCAGAAATCTAAAAGTTTAGAAACGAGATATTGCTTCAGGAGGTATTTGATGAAATGGAAAGGGATTCCCATAACATTTACTAGAGTTTGAAGTACAAACAATGCGAAAATTATACTTTCCATTCTTGTTATGAGATTTATTTTTTACTGAAGAAGGATTTTTTTCCCTTGTTAAATGAGATATAGATGATCATGAAAGTTTATACATATATATATAGCAGGAAAACAAATATCAATTTCTGAAACATTTGAAGCTTTCTACTACATCTTTTCTTGTTGTGTTCCTTCATTTGAGTGTTTGATACAATCTGGTCTTGTATGCAGCGTATATCTCTTTCTTCTACATAGAAATTTTTAGCTATTGATCTAGACATATTTTTATATTTCTTTGTATATAGTATATGTGTTTTTTGATAAATAAAATAATATAGATTATTGAAATACCTTTAAACTTAAAGTTCTTACAGTTATAATAGTTATAAAAGTTAGTCCTTTTCTTATTTTTAAAATAATCCGATACGAAGGCAAATTTTCTGAACGTAAACGCGTTTATTTATATCATATGCCCTACAAGAAACATCATGTATTCAAAAATACAATGAAGAAATACACAGTGCTCATAATAATATTTCTTTTTCTCAATTTTAAAAATCTGTATTATTACAGTTTCCTAAATAGTTTAAAATTTTTATATGATTCTTAACTTTAGAAAAGTAAAATAATCACCAAAGTATAAAAACAAATCACCAATTCCAATACGACATTTATTTCTCCTCTCTTAATAATTTTCATTTATTTTATTATAAAAAAAATGTTAAAAATGCAGTAATTTTGAGCTATTCTTTTTTTTACTGCATATCTTTAATTAGGCTAAATTTACTTTTGTGCTAACGGGCCAATCAGAAACACAGCTGGCTAAAATAACTATTGTGGACTTACATAAAAATTATTCTTCAGAGACCTCTATTCAACTAAAGAAATTTACCTACTAAATTTCAAGTCTGTAGGTCTAATAGTTCAAAAATGGGATTATTTATCAAAACTTAACTCTCTTGGGGCTAGATTTTCATAAAGTCCTTTTTAGTATCAGGTCTCTACACTATGAAAGAAACATGCTTGACAAATTTCAAGTCTGCAGGTGAAAAATTTCAGGAACGAGAATGTATTTATTACAAAGCTCCTTAACTCCTCGAAAAACCCTTGGGGATCGATTTCCGAAACACTGTTCTCAGCAAATCTCTACTCCATAACAGAAACATGACATGCAAATTTCATGTCGATATGTCTAAGAGTTCTTGAGATATCTTGATGAGTGAATGGTTTTTTTTTATAAATATTCTACAATCAAATAAATGATTTTGTTACATTAAGAAATTAGCTTAAAAAGAGTAGTACAATAGAAGCAAATTTATAAACTAACAACATTTTAAGAAATCCATAAGGTAAACCTTGCTCATTTGCCAACATAGCTTTATATTTCCTAACTTTACTTTAATGGAGGCCGCGGTAGCCTAGTGGTCAAGTTAACGGACTCGTGGCCAGCATATCATGAATTTGAGCCAATACACTTGGAGACTCACCTTGCAGAGAGGGCCTATGCACTTTAAATATGTTGAGGTTCAAACGTCCTCCCGTTGATGTGGTGTTGAAATTAGGAGAGAAAGGGGACCACACGCGCTTAGGTGTCATCCGCGTCAATTGACCATTGCTCAGACATGTAAGATCCATCCCCTAACGCCTTCGAGTAGCAGAATAGTGAGACATTAATATTCACTTGCTTTATTGAAAGGCCTTTCAATTCCAGATTTAGGTTCGTCAATTGAAGCTACTAAATACACAAAACGCAGACGGATTACATAACTATGATTGCGCTTTATTTGTTAGTTACAAAACATGATAGAACGTGTATGCTTGGTGTTATATTTTGGACTTCTGTTGCAGCTCTGGGGAAGGGTATTTGGAAGAGATCTTTGAGGAGCAAGAGAGAATATTCTTTTGGTAACGCTAGTGTACAAGAGTGACCTAGCAACAGACTTGGCAATAAAAACTGATGTTTCAAAACAGAAGATCCTAGTAAGAGTATTTGCTGAAAAATTCGTAATGGTTTTTAAACGCCAAAATAAGGATAAAGCAGAGAAGCAACAATGGAGTCTAACATGTGACTGGCGACTGAGATTTTAATTTGTTTTAAGGGAAATGTGGTTCAGATTTGAATTGCTATGTTTGTCGCAATCCGGAGATTGCAAGTGTAAGACGGTTCGGAGAAAAAGCAGATATTATTTTAAAATTATTTACTTTTGTTATTGATCTAACACTTTATGAAGACTTTACAATCTTATTCCTTATTTTGTGAGCCTCCATAAATCCAAATTCTCAATGTAACTTATGAGATTATTAAAAAAGACCTATCTTTGCTCATAGACAACTACTTTTTCAACGACAACTTTGTACAAATTCATCTCTTTTTCCTTCCACTACTGAAAGTGGATGTTAAGATGAACATTTCTTCAACCCACAAGATTTCCTATTGAAAAATCCCTTTCTGTAGTTCCGAAATTTCCCAATTAACCCCATCCACCCCAATGCTAGTGTTTGAAATAACATTTACATTAGTAAGAAATTCAGTCCTGTCTCTGAAAAACGATTTTTAGACTAAAATCACAATAAAAAAATAGTTTCCCCACAAGGATTAGCAGAAGTTCCGGGGATGGAACTCGTCACATGCTCAATATTGTTTTAGAATCTGTGGTACATTAGATACATTGTGTAGCATTTAATTTCCTTTAGATGAAAAAATATTGAGAGTCCTCGAATAATTTATAATAAAATTTACTCCGATAAAATCTATCTGTTATTTGCCGTTATCTTCCTGCATTTAAAAGGCGATTAATCCCGTAATAATATATTGTTAACCAACAACTTAAGTTTTCAAGAATAACTCCGTCATCCAAGTGATAAATGGTGATTGCATCTTTTTCATTTTCATTAATTATTCATATATAAATTAAAATTCACTGTGAAATAAACAAAATCGATAAGAGAAGGCATACGAAGTTAAATTTAACAATTTACGGTTTGGTTTCATGCTCCAGATACAAAATTTCCCTTAAATTTTATGGTCTCCAATGCTTTCAGGACTCCATATAGATGCTTAAATTACTATTTTCATTGTGTATTTGCCATTTTGTTTAATATTTCAAAGCTGAAAACAATTCGTAATGGGTGTTACGACTCACGTCCATTTTGAATTCTAAATCGTGTCCATAAACATCTATACAAATAAATAAAATTGAAGTGTCTGTTTGTAATTTCAAATTAGCAGCTTTTTACTAAATGCATTTAAAGGTATAAAAACGTTTCTTATATCAAAAAATAAATTTTTAAAATTTGTCTGTCTGTCTGTTTGTTCCGGCTAATCTCGGGAACTTCTGGTCCGATTTTAAAAATTCTTTCACCAATGGAAAGCTACATTGTCAGCGAGTAACATAAGATATGTTTTATCTCCATATTCCTACGGGAACGGGAATTATGTGGGTAAAACTTTGACATTGCTTACTCCTCGCCAAGTTGGCGCGAAATTATGCATTTGGTCAATAATGGAAATTTTAATAAAAATTTTCTCACATTTGTAAGAAATAACTGAAACATAGTGTAATTTAACATCTTTAAAAAAAGCAATTTTTTTAAAGGTTTTTTATTAAACGTCTAACGTTTATTACGTTACGTTTGTTAAATGTCAAACTCAAACTTTGAGAAATATCGCCAAGGTGGCTCAGAAGTTCTCTATTCCGACAATCCCAGATATTTTAAGGCGAATTTTCTGGAATTTTTAAACAGGGAAACGAAATAAAGTTTTAGCGAATTGCGCACGCGCGATATTGAAAACTCTTTGGTAATATTAATTGACAGTTTCATAATAAGTTTTGATTACTTTAGTAGTTTTGATTAGTTTTAAAAGTATTTATTACTTTAAATTTTTTTTAACCTAATTATATAATATTCATATTTTGCCCAAACTTTTTCACTTATACTGAACCTAGATATTTTTCACGAAGGTATTACTTTGAAGATATACTATGGAGGCATCCATACAATGTCACTCGCCGAATAAAATTAGAGAGATTTACGCAATACTTATTTCACATCCTCGGTCTTTCTAATCCTCAAACCTTTTGGAATAAGTACAAGACTACATGGCAGAAGATATTTTGCGACGAAAAACAACCAAGTATGCCTTTCAATGAACATATCTACAACGAAACGCAATAAAGGTTTTCAGAATGGTTAGGAAGAAGCTACATGATTTTGGAGTGGAGCCCTAGACGTGTCGACGGAAATGGCTTCGATAATGAAATTACTTGAGAATTAAACTACAATTTTATAGCATTGCAACATCAAATAACAGAATTTATATCTCAATTAACTCCAGAACAAAGTCACGTTTTCCAACAAGTGTTACGCAAAATAGAATACGGCAGTGGTGCACTCTTTTCTCTCGAAGCCCCTGGCGGAACAGGAAAAACGTTTTTGCTAAACTTATTATTAATGACCATCAGAAAAACCAGAAAATAGCAGTTGCTATGACTTATTCTGGGATAGCCGTGATTTTACTGACCAACGGTCGTACTGCAAATTCCGTTTTTAAAATTATCGCTTAATCTTGCATTTGAAGATTCACCCATCTGAAATTTCAGAAAAATTAGCTCTCAAGGCTGGATGCTTCCACAATGTAAGCTTTTAGTGTGCGATGAAAGTACGATGTCTCACAAGAAAGATATAGAAGCGTTAAATCGGCCACTTCAGGATTTACGAGATAGTACAGATATTATAGGAGGAATGGTAGCTTTATTATATATCGGCTGATGAATTCAAGCTTATGGAGAAAAGTTGAAAAATTCAGTCTGAAAACGAATATGACAGTGGATCTTCATAATGACGTTGATTCGGAACATTATGCAGAGACGCCATTGAAAATTTGTTATGGATGTTTGGACTCAAATGCTGGAGGTTATATTTTACTTTCAGAGAATTTTGTAATGTAGAAGAAAATGATGTAAATCTTATTGCTCAAATTACATAAACTTCAATTAAAACTAAATGTACCAGTTATAATTATGCGACTATGTAAATTAACGAGACTTTGGATCACAAAACTGATGCAGAATATACTTGGTGCCAATATTTTAACATATGTCATGAAGAAGGATAGTGTTACAATACCTCGAATTCCAAGTATCCCCACTGACCTACCGTTTCAATTCAAACAAGTTCAATTTCGATTTTTACTGTTGCTGTTAACAAAGCTAACACTTCAGGGGTGCATTTGGAAAAGCAATGTTTTTCCCATGCCATCTATATGTAGCCTGATATATGTAGCCGGTGTGTCCAATGCCCAAATCTTCACTTATTTGCAACTGACGGAAGAACATATAATATGGTATACAGTAGCATCTTAGAATAATATTCTGTTTTGAGCTCTTTTAAAGAGGAATTATATATTAGATGTAGATACTTTCGAATTTTAAAAAATATTAATAGTTTAAAGTAATTGAATATTTGTTGTTAATTATTATAATAAATTACGTTTTCAGTTTTTTTAAAACTAAGCTCAATTTTAGAATTTTTAAATTTTATTGGTTCCAGTCAAGGGATAAAAAAATTACCATATTATATTTTTTTACTTTCTAATGATAATGATTACGACTTTGACAGATATTTGAAGACATCAACGAGAGTGGAAGCGCGGGTAAAAGCTTGTTAGAAATAAACACAATTTTTTTTTAATTCCAAATATCATGTGCTCTGCTAAAGTCTAATTTTATTTTGCTGAATAACTTTTTTGTACCTATTTTTCTTGGCCGTTTTGTATGAAGTAGCCATTCTGTCTGAAAATGCATGTTACTTTTTATGAGAAAACTTTCTAACTTTTCTCACGACAAGCACAAATCATTATAAAAAAAAGACCGTATTTCATCTGAAGGAAGCGTGTTGAGAATCAGCAATTTATTTTCTTCAGCAACATTTTTGATCTCAATACTTTATATAATGCGCACTATTAAATCCTAATTTGGAAGCTATCTATTTGTAAATGATTTCACTTAATAATTTAACTCTATCAAAATAAACCTTAGCATGTATCGTATCTTTTGATGAACTCTATCATTAAAAATTGTTTATTGTGAATTAAAAAAGTTGACTATACTGTTTATATGCATGCAAATTATAGATTTTTTTCATTCATTGAAAAGTGTAGTGAGATCAGTGTTCGTAATTGCGCAAGGGTAATTTTTAAAATTTTAAAAAATAAATATTAATGTGCATCATTTTCGTGTATTGTTGAAAATCAGGACTGAAAATCGAAAAGTTAGAAAATAATCATAGCTCTCATTTAAAAAAGAAATAGTTAATGTTACATAAATTATAATATGCATCGTTTTTACTAATCGTCGTATTACTAATAAATACCAAAATTGGCTAAATTATGTGACGGCATAATTACAGATAACTACAATACGTGTTCCATCAATTAACTAATGCTCCTCTCTGTTTCCAACTTCCCCTTTTTGCAAAAACATTTTTGTAAATCATACATATTTTTCATTAATAATGATGCACATAGGTAAACAACATTAAATTAATTTAAATACACATATATTTTAGATGTATTATTTTGCATTTTAAAAATCTTTCTTAAGAAAATTTATTTTTTAACGTCTTAACGCATTTATCCAATTTGAAATTTTATCTAATTTTACTGGAAGACAACAAATTCACGTCCAATAGCAGTTTCAATTCAATGAAGAACACGTGATTGCATTTATCATGTGACTATTCCTAATTGAGTCCATTAATCACAGTAAATACCATGCATTAAATTATTTATGCCGCTTACACAACATTATTAAAAAGATACAGAAATAAGATGAAATTGTTAACGATTAAAATACTTTTAAATATGTTTTTCTTATTGGGTCAGTTTAACCAGGAACTGACCCCTTTATAGTACACATTATATTTGTTTAAAAAAAAAACGCTGTATAAAATTAAGAAAAAAAATACATTTTAAGGTATCCGACTTCTTGCGATAACTTCTTTTTTTAAAAAAAGGAGATATGTGCCAATTTTTTTTATGGTTTTAGATTTGTTTTTTGTACATTTTAAAAAAATAATGTTAAAATTAAGAAAAAGAAATTTTTATTACTAAAATAAGAAAAAATGGGTAAACATTTACAAAAAATAATTTAAACGGGGCCCATTCAGTGCCAAAGATTTTAAGGAGATTTTCATTTTCTCAATTCTGATGTAATGCTACGTAATTCGTTTTTGAAATGACCTACAGGATAAGAGATATTTTAATTTTTACAAAAACTAGAGCCCCTTATCTTATTTCTATACGTAATTACTTAAAGTAACAATGGCCATATTCACATAAGGGGCAGTAAATTTTGCAACAAAACAACGATTAATAAATCTGAAAATTAAAACTCTTCTACTATTATACATAACATGACCAAGGAGGCGGCCAAATCTTTTCTATTATAGACTGATACTGCCCACACGCAGCACACTTGAAGAGCACTCTGTATCATTTATTCTGTTGTCTTACAATTTATCTTATCTAAGAGATTCTTAAGAATATGCCAAGAGTTCTCAATAGGATTTAGCTCTGGCTTATCATGTACATTTGCATGATTTTCCCGCATAAAACTCCGAATCAATCTCGAATTGACAAAAGTCCGAGTCATGTTGAAATACTCCGTCAAATGTTTCTATGAATTGACAATCCTACTGTGTAATATTTCGACGCATTTGACAGAATTCGACATGCTTTTTAAGACAAATAGTTTCCATTGGCATTTGTTGTAAAAAAACCCGAAATCATCTGTTTAGAAGGGAGTTTTTCAATCTGCTGTAAGTGATCAGCTCACAGAGTTTCTATTTCATTTCGTTCTAACTGCTTTTGATTTGTATCCGTGCACAAAGAAATGTATTTCATCGCAGAAAATCACCTTCCGGTCATTAACAGTTTATTATCGGTATTTTTTAGCCCATGACAAAGATTTTTTTTATCGTTATCTGGGTTTTAAATTATTTTCCTCTGAGGAGGGGGTCCTGCTGCATTACGGCCAACTTTCCGAAGTCTTTTTCATGCAGTTGAGGTACTCAATCAACACTTTAATCCATCAAATCTCTGGGAAGGTTCATGCTTGTCTTCCTTGGATTTATTTTAATATTTCTTATTAGAATTTTATCAGAGCTTTTAAAATGGAAGAAACCAAAATAGTCTATGGGGTAAAGGAGCTACCTATTATGATATCAAAGGATTTCGCTGAATTGGGACTAGCGAAATTAGGGTTAAACAATCCTTTATGGAACCGCCTTTCCCATACAGCAGAAATGTTTGGTATAATAAGAAAAAAAAGACATATCCATGTTAAATAGTTCAGCCTAAACGGTCACCCATGTATTCTGCACCTGACAGTAAAATAAAATGAAAGTATAAACATAAAAGTTTCTCTCAAATACATGAATCTAAAGAAAATAATTTTTTTAAGGAAAAAGTAAGCAAAAACTTTTACATTTAAAAATGTTAACCAAATGAGAAATAAAGACATTGTAGTTTAGTCACAAATCTCGCGTAAATTGACGTGCTAATATTCGATATAAATTAATATATTTTTTTAAAAACATATTAAGCAGTATTCGTTAATACATTAAGGTGACGAAATACCTTAAAATTGCAAATTCTCCTAAAAATACACACATTTTTTGTATATTTTATAGACCGTATAAACTTTTTAATAGTACAAAGTTTATTATTTTCCGTTGACAAGACCAAAAACTACAAGTGTTTTTGTAAAAGCAGATGCATTTACTTTGCTTTAAAACGCGTTTTAATCGAAATGGTTTTTTTTAAGAATGCTCAAACGGGGATAGCAATCGCTCTCAAAATGTGTTGAAATCATTAAAATGAAATTTCTTTTGTATGTTTTGTATAATAGTAGAAGTGTCTTAATTGTCAGATTTCGCAATCCCAATTTTAGTACAAAATTTACAGTTCCTTTTGCGAATATAATCACTTTTTCTTTCAGTAATTCCATGTAATGACTAAAATAAAGTGCTCTAGTATTTGTAAAAATTAAAACATCTCTTATGCCGAAAATCATTTCAAAAATGAATAATATAGTAACACATCATAATTGAAAAATAGTGTATAAACGTTTGATACAGAATGGGTCCCGTGTATGTTATTTTTTATTAATTGTTAACAATTTTTTTCCATTTTAGAAATAATAATTTCTTTTCTTAATTTTCTTAAAATGTACTAAAAAAATGTAAAAAAATATGCAAAAAAAAATCCTTATTTTTTCATTTTTTTAAGAAAAAGTTATTGCAAGTGTACTCATACCTTAATTCATTTATGAAAATAAATGAAATTGAATTGTCTGCTTGTATTTTCAAATTAACAGCTTTTAATAAATGAATTTAAATGTATATACGGTACAAATATCAAAAAATCAATTTAATAAAATTTTTGTCTGTCTGTCTGTTTTTTCCAGCTAATGTCTGAAATGGCTGGGCTGATCTTAAAAATCTTTCACAAATGGAAAGCTGCATTATTAGCGAATAGCATAGGATATATTTTTATCCCCGAATTCATGCGGGCACGGAACTACACATGTAAAAGCGTGGTTCTTTGTTTTTTTCAACACCAAGTTAGCAAAGTAATATGTATTTTCTCAATACCGGAAATTTTAATAAAACTTTTCTCACACATTTGTTACAAATAACTGAAACATAGTGCAATTTAACATCTTTACAAAAAGCAGTTTTTTAAATGGTTTTTTATTAAATGTTAAACGTTTATTATGTTACGTTTATTAAATGTCAAACGTTTATTATGTTACGTTTATTAAATGTCAAACTCAAACTTTCGGATTAATAAAGTAAATAAAACTGAAGTGTATTTAGTTGTAATTTCAAATTAAGAACTTTTTAATAAACGTATTTAAAAATATATACAGCACTTGGATAAAAAGTCAATTTTTAATGATTTTGTCTTTCTGTCTGTTTGTTTGTTCCGGCTAATCTCTGAAACAAGCGGCTCGGTTGATTTTAAAATTTCTTTCACGGATGAAAAGCTACATTATCGGCGAGTAACATAGGATATTCTTTATGCCCATATCCTTATGGGAACGTGAAAGTCGCCAGAAAATCCATGGAGAGTTGCATACTCCCCACCAAGTTGGCACAAAATTATACATTTTATCACTACCGGAAATTTTCATAAAAATGTTTTGCATTTGTAACAAGCAACCGAAACACTGTTAAATAACTTGTTTACAAAAAGTTATTTTAAATAGTTTTTTATTAAATTTTAAAATCAAACTTTGAGAAATATCGCCAAGTTGGCGAAGAATTCTCTATTCCTACATTCCCAGAAATTTTAATGCAAATTTTGTCCCCCTTTTTAAAGAGAGAAACAACACAAAGTTTTAGCAAATGGCGTGATATTTAAATCTCTACGATAATATTAAAAGATAGTTTCATATAAAGTTTAGATTTAATGAATATTTAACATTTTGAATTTTTTAACATTTCCAATTTATGGCTTTATTTTACACAAATTTTTTCACTAAAGCCGAATCTAGATATTTTATATAAAGGTATTACTATGAAGATATACTAGGTATAATTATGGAGCAAGAAATACAATATGTCCATCGCCGATAAAATTAGGGAACTATATGCTATAATTGTGTCCATCTTGCGATCTTTCTATTCCTCAAACCCTTTGTAATAAGTGCAAAGAGTACATGGAGTAAGATATTTAGCGACGATTGCAGCAAGTAGAAGCAGATATGCCTTTCAATGAACACATCTATAACGAAATGTTAATAATAATTGAAAATAAGATTTTCGCAATGGTTGAGAAGAAACTACATGATTTTGGCATGATTAGTCCGTGGCCAGTCGACGGAAAAGTCTTCGAAAATGAAATTGCTCGAGACTCAAACCACTATTTCATAGAACTGCAACATCAAGAAACATAATTAATCGTTCTATTAAGTCAGAAGCCAAGTCAAGTTTTCCCTTAAGTGTTACGAGAAATAGAATCCAGCAGGGGTGCACTTTTTTTTCTGAAAAGCCCTGGAGAAACCAAAATTTTTTTTTTTGATAAACTTATCATTAACGTCCGTCAGAAGAAACCATAAGATATCAGTTGATGGGGCTTCTTCCAATATGGTCGAAACAATACTGACCGCCTGCACATTCTGCTTTAAAATTACTAATGAATATTTCACATAAAAACTCACCCATTTGCAATTTTAGTAAAAATAGCTCTAGAAGCATACAGCTTCGACAATTTAAGCTTTCAATATGTGATAAAAGTATGATATCTCGAAAGAAAGCAATATAAGCATTAAATTGGACTCTTCAGTATTTACGCGATAGTACAGATATTATAGAAATAATGGTGGTTTTTTTTTCTTATCTGGTGATTTCTGACAAATTCTTAATGTAATTCAGAGGGTTACACCGCCTGATGAAATCAGAGCCTGTATTAAATAATGAAGCTTACGTGCGAAAGTTGAAAAAATCAGTCTGTGAAAATGAATTGGAAGTGCTTCTTCATAGCGACGTAGGTTTGGAACATTATGCAGAGACGAAAATGTAATACGGTGATGAATGTTTGGATGCAAATTTGCTGGAGGTTGTATTTTACTTTGCAGGGAATTTTGTAATTTAGTAGAAAAATATATATCGATTTTATTGCTCAAATTTACCCGGGCTTGCAACAAAATCTTAAATTGTGATTATTGTTTTTGCTCATGCTCTATATTGGGGCCTAACAATGACATTGTCAATAATATCAATACTCAAATTGTAAACGATGTGAAAGGAAATGAAGGAATATTTACCAATGAATACAATCATGTATAAAGAACAAAGTGTAATTCATATTCCATGGAGTTCTTAAATTCGCTTGAACTTTCATATGTGTGTGTACCCTCATGTAAACTTCGATTAAAACTAGATTGAAAAAGGTATGCTTATGCAAAATCCCAATTGCCCTCGACTATTTATTAGAAGGAGGGTTTGGATCACAAAATTCAGGCAGAATGTGCTTGGTGCTTATATTTTGTCATGAAAAAGGAAAGAATTATCATACTTTGACTTTCATAGTTCCCCATTGAATTAACGTTTCAAATCGACGAATTCAATTTCCAATCAAACTCAGTTTTACTGTTGCTATTAACAAAGCGCAAGGGCAAACAATGTCGTAAGAAGCATTTGAAAAGCCTTAATTTTCCCTTGCCATCTCTATATGTAGCCTGTTAAAGAGCATTCAATGCCCTAAATCTTCACATATTCGCAACTTATGAAAGATACAGCATTCTGTAGCATCTTAGAACAATATTCTGTGTTTAAGCTCTTTAATAGAGTAAATATTTATGAAACGTAAATACTTTCAACTTTTGAAAAATATTAAGAGTTTGAGTTTTGAATTTTTCTTGTAATTATTATAAAGTGTATTTTTGCAGTTTTTAAACTAAGCTGAATTTTAGAAATTCTAATTTTAATGGTCTCAGTCAAGCATTAAAAAAATCTCTTAATGTATTTACTTTCAAATGATTATTATTATTTTTACAAAGTTATTTGAAGATATCAACGCGAGGGAAGTTGCAGGTAAAAGGAAATTAATAATAAAGTCATACATAATCGGTTTTCTTGTGGATAAAGCTAGATTAGTTTTTAGGGGTGTTTTAAAGCTAATGTTATGTATCAATTGATTGGTAAATGAACTTTTGAAATCTTGTTGTGTTTTTAGATTCTAAGAAATTAATAATAGTTATAAGAAGAATAACCATAGTTTGTTATAATATTCTTAGTATCAGAAACATTTTACTTTATCGCTTATAATTAAAAAATTAATTAACTAAAGTAATATTGCCTTTGTAAATTATTAATCGAATGTACAAATTAAAAGAAATTTCTTATACTAGGGGAAAAATTACACAAAAAAATATTTCCTTAAAAATCCTTGGAACGTAGAGCTTAGCGGAGAGGAAAAGAAGTGTGACTGAGGAGGAAGAAAAATTGGAATAAATTTCAGTAAAACAAATTTTTTACTGATATAAATATAGAAATCACTCACACTGTGCATACCAAACACCCAGGTTGAGAGGGAAAGGGAAATATTTTTGTAGGTAAAGTTGTACTCTCGGGAAAAACTTCTTGCAATGCGGAAACAGAGTCATCTGCCAGGGCTAACAGGAGGATGAAATTTAGAAAAAGTTAACTTTAACAACATTAATATAATAATCCATCATGCACATTAAGTGCTGAAAACCAGATGGATAGGGAAATTTCCCGCGGTCCAAACGTTACACACTCAAAAGAGCCCGTGCAGTGGGATATGCAGGTAGCTAAAACATAAAATTTTTGTTCTAGTCATTCTTCTTTGAATCGCTTCAATCATTTTCTCAAATCCATAGAAATGTCGTCAAGCGATGCAATTTTCCGTCAGATATATATTTGGATGATATGTATTTGGATCAGAGTAGTTAATTGAAATCGCGCTTTTCTCTTCGATGTGATTTTAGACATGCACTGAACATTTTTATAATATATGTGTGATTTCTCTTTTTGGACATTTATTTCTTTTAAAAAAGTCAATACTCACTGCAACAAAAAAAAAAAAAAAGCTTTAGTTATTTCTGCAAACAATTTAGGTTATCGGAAATATTTTGTAAACTATGAAATAATTATAAAATGCGTATTAGTACTGCTGACCATGAAGATAATAAAAGTAGAAGTTCAGTATTTTTGGCAGTTTTTAACTGTTCCTAAAGATTTAAATAAAAATTTTCAATTATAATTTTGTGTGTGTTCCACTTAACTAAATTGAAATAAGTTAGAGTTAAACTTACGTATAGTTTGATAGCAGATTTCTTTGAATATATCAGAAAAACTGTCGAAGGCTCTCTGTGCTTGCGGCTTTTGAAGTTAATAATAATGTTAATCAATTGAAACAATACAGCTTGAACAATATGATTTGCCACTTTTTTTCTTAACTGTTGGACTACGCCATAAGAATGATGCTATTGTTAGTTTTGTATTTTTTATAACATTGTTTTTTTTAATAATATTTGTGTCCTTAATTTTTATATAAATAGCAGAGGGTGTATACAATTTTCCGCTAATCAGAATAATGAAAAACATTGTACAAATTTTATTTTTTATAGTAAAAATTAAATAAATTGTATAAAAAATGTGTTTACAACTGTACAAAGTGTCTTACATCCTGCACAAATCATTTTAGATTCTTCCAATGTTTATAATTATATCATTCGATATTGGAACTTAATCTATTCTGATTCCTCAGTCTGAATCCTAGTTGATCGTACTATCGTTATTAAAGAAGTTGTAGTATATATCAGAATGTCATTTATAAATCGTCATATTGGAGCGCATAATCAGTCATAAAAGTCAGAATACTTTCATGAACATTGCGTCAATTAAAGAAGGAAACAAGCTGTTATTTAACAAAATTCATGTTTATTAATTGTAGGGTAGATACAGATACTTTCTGGAAAAGAAACAAGAAAACTCACAGTACAGGATAAATGAATCACAATCAATTGAAATGTTTATCTGACAAGTCATTATAAAATCAGCAATACATTTCATCTAATATGTTTGATTCACAAATGATAAACTACTTTATATGTTCATCTTTTGAAGCAATAACTCCCTTCAATCTCCGGGGCATCGCTGAAACAAGATTTTTTGTTATATCAGAAGTTATTTTGTGAACTACGGTTTATTATATATATATATATATATATATATACACACTCACTTTTCCAAAAGTTAAGCACAAAGATATAAAATGCAAAAAAAAATCAACAAATACTGCTTTGATTGACACAAAATTTGGCAGTAAAATATCATATATATTTATACATAAAAGAAAATCAATAATTATATACAGAAATGGAAACAGTATTAAATTTTTGTAAGTTATCAAATATTGTCCTACTGGAGACTTAAGCAGAATTATGTATTCAGTGAAAATAAACAGCATAAAATGAAAAAAAGGATATTAATAGGGTATGTGATCTCCCCTCATGTGTATGCCAAGTTTACATCTTCTGGCAATGCTTTCAATTAAGTGATCAACCACCGCAGAATTAAGCAATTGCCATTCTTCTTGTAGAGCAGTTTCCAGCTCAATAAGAGTAGTTGGAGGTGCGAGAAATGAAGACACAGCACGGCCGAGACCATTCTAAAGATTTTCAATGGGATTAAGGTTAGGCGAATATGCTGGCCACACCATACGCGCAATCCCTTCACTCTCCAGGTAGTCATCGACGATGTCAGCTCTATGGGGTCGTGCGTTATCGTCCATTAAAACAAAAGTAGGGCCAACTGCTGCAGCGTACAATCTCATCATGAGATCTAGGACTTCTCTCCTCGATACCAGACAGCCATCACAGATCCCTGTTTAAATATGTGCAGGTCGGTGCGGAATCCTAATGAAATCCCTGCCCACACCATAATGCGTCCGCCTCGGAATGCGTGATGTTCGGTGATGTTTTGGAGCTGATTGGGTGTTCCTTGTTTACGCCATATCCTTATACGCTTGTCATCCGGCTCCAGAGCAAATCTTGACCCATCAGTATACATGGCATTGCCCCAGTCAGACACAGTCCAATTGCTATATTCGCCGCACAAATTTAATCATGCCCCTCTTGATTGGACGCATAGAGGAACACAAACTCGAGGTACCCGGGCATACAATCCATTCATATGTAATCTTCGGCGTACAGTAGATTCAGATATAAACTTACCAATGGGCGCTGCAAACATAGATGTCACACGTGTGGAGGTCGCTCTACGATTCCGCTTGGCTACAATAGTAATATATCGGTGTTTCGCTGGGGTTGCAACCCTTGAGCGACCGCCTACGGGCCTTCGGACAACTGTCTGGGTGGCGTGGAATTGTTTCCATAAACGTGAAATTACAGAATAATGAATGCCGAAGAAAAGAACAACATCTGTGATCGACTGTCCTGCTTCAACGTGCCCCACAGCACGCCAGCTCTCAGAATCTGCCATTCGTTTTCTGGAAATCATAGAAAGACGTATCTCTTGAAAACAAATTGTACGAAAGTTTTAAACACCTTGAATCAGCACTTAAATTCAACTTCTGTAATCCTTCATAAAACTGGCTTCTTACAAGACTGCCCTTTCTGCATATTTCTTGATATGAAAGCACGATTCGCTGTTACCTATCGTACACTGCTGGCCACCGTAAATGCAACACCCTGAAGGAAGCACGCAAATAACATGAAATTTACAAAATGCATTAGCGGGGGTGAGATATGAAAATGATTAGAATTTCAGCGCAGACACACATCAGCGCAACCTCAAAGCGCTACCTAAGGCTTTGTGATTTTGACGATTTCAAGTTCGGCAATTGTGTTTTTCTTGTGGTTTTTTAAAAAAACGATCAGTTATGTCTCGTGAAAAACGCGATAATTTTTTGATCAAGTATTCGAGTTCGACAGAGGAAGGATAGTGGCCTACCGAGATTGTGGATTTTTAGGGAAATTGGTAGTTGTGGTGGACGAAACCAAACAACTGTAATGCGGATATGTGACAGTTGGATAAAGGAAGTTACGATGGACCGACGTGGTCGATCGCATCCACCTCAGTGCACCACTTCATTTGAGGATAGGCAAATTGTGTGCATGGCAGTGACGGATCGCTCAGTCACATCACGAACCATAGCACATCACATTGAGTCTTTAACGTATCATTCAGTGTTTGCGCGTACCATTCGACACCGTTTACATTAGAGTTGTCTGCCCGCAAGACGTCGATTGCTTGGTCTACCCTTGACGCAGAACCACAGACGTCTCCGCCACCAATGGTGCGATGAAAGAAGGATATGGGCGGCAGAATAGAATGCAGTTGTCTTTACTGACGAATCACGCATCTGTCTGCAACACCACGATGGTCGGATTTGAGTCTGGAGGCACCTTGGAGAGAAGATGCTGAACAGCTGCGTTATTTACCGACACACTGGTCCTGCAACGGGTATTATTGTATGGGGTGGTATAGGATATCACTCTCGCACTCCTCTAGTACGCATTGCCAGTACTTTAAACAGCCAGCGCTACATCTACGATGTGTTGGAGCCAGTTGTCCTTTCTTACCTTCAGGGCTTGGCCACAGCCATATTTCAACAGGATAATGCGTGACCACACGTGGCAGGGACTGTCCATAAGGTTCTTCGTTAATAACCAGATTGAATTGCTTCACTGGCCGGCTCACTCTCAGGATCTTTCGCCGATAGTAAATATGTAGTCCATGGTTGCTCAAAGATTGATCTAGATTACACCCCCAGCTGCCACACCAGATCAACTTTGGCAACGTGTGGAAGCTGCTTGGTCTGCTGTACCCCAAGAACACATCCAAAGTCTCTGAATCAATGCCGAGGCATGTGGCAGCGGTGATTTCCAACAAGGGCTGCTCCATTTACGGTGGCCAGCATTGTGTCTGCATACTTTCATGTACCTCTGCAGCGAACTGCATCTACTTTAATTCTGAATGGATTCCGGAAATTAGAATTTGCCTCTGCGTCCTTAACTTTTGGAAGTAAGTGTATATATACACTGGCGTCCAAAAGTTAAGCATAATTGATAATTATGTGAATAAAGAAGGAACTGTAAATCAGAATGGCGGAAAACGTGATATCCGAGTGTAAAATGGCTATAAAAAAGGAAGCAATTCAAAAGAATGATAATAATTAATTTTATTATCCAAAGTAGCACTTTGAATGAAAACTGAGCATAGCAAGGATTCACACTTTAAAGAAAAAATGACAGAGACAATTAAATAAAACACTTATGTTGCAGTTTAATAATACGTGTGGTCACTTTTGACAGCCAGGCATGCTGCACTGCGATTTACCATACTTGCTATGATATGATGAATAAGTTGTGGGCTCAAACGGTTCCAAGCTTCTTGGAGAATTCTCTTTAGTTCTGTAACGGAGCTTGGTGGGTGTGTAAGGACTGGAATTTGTCTCCCGAGCATATCCCGCATATGCTCGATAGGATTTAATTCAGGGGAGTTCGCAGGCTACGACATGCGCTGGATGCTTTCTGTTTCAAGGAAGTCATCAACCAGCACCGCTCGGTGACATGGCGCATTATCATCCATGAATATGAAGTCAGGACCGACAGCACTCGAAACAAGCGAACATAAGGCTCAAGAACTACGTCTCTGTATCTTTGAGCAGTCACAGACCCCGCGTCAAAGAAATGGAGGTGATCTGTGCGGCCATCCATCATGATGCCTGTCCATACCATTACACCCTTTGATGGAAAATTATGTCTTTCCGTTATGTTTCTTGGTTCAAAACGTGTTCCACGTTCTCTCCATATCGTAACCCGCCGAGAATCCTTACTCAGACTAAACCGGGACTAGTCACAGAACATCATATTGCCCCCCCCCCACTGCAATGTTGATGTTTCGAACTACAGTTCAAACGAGCGCGTTTTTGCGCAGACGTGAGTGGAATGCAGACAGCTGGTTTTCTGGCATACATGCCAGCATGATTGAGTCTACTGTAAACAGTTTATCTGGAAATTCGTATTCCTTTAGCGATTGTGAGCGTCGAACCTAGTGCTTTGGCAGTACTGCCCCTGTGACTTTGCGCACTTATCATCAGATATCAGTCTTGGCGAGTTTTTCTGACTCTTGTTCGACCTGATACTGGTTGTCGGGTAACAACTACCGTTCTTTGAAATCCTTGTCACAGTTTTGGGATCACAGACTGGTCCACATTCAGAATTCGAGACACTTCGGTTTGTGATCGTGAGGATTCCAGCATTCCAATGATTCTTCTTTTCGTAAGCATGTCCAATTGGTGTCTTTGTGCCATTATTCTCCTTGTTTGATGGTTAACAACATTCCTTCGCACAGCAGTTGCGTGAAACATGTCTGAAGTGAATATGCTGCCTAAATCGGTTTCTCCGCGTTCCGACATGCGGCGGTGTTTCGCGCAGGACGTAGTCGACTGAAAATTTTGCATAAACCCAATGTTTCTTCTCCACCCAATTAATATTCGCGAGAAATTTGGAATAATTTTACGAATATTTACTCCATGTTTTTCACATTTTACGATTTATGCTAACTTTTGGGCACCAGTATATATATATATATATATATATATGTATGTATGTATAATAAAGTGTCCTTCAATTATCCACCACCTATGAACCCACCGTATACCGGACTTTCAACAGTCAGTGGAACACAGAGGAAAATATTTTAGCCACTCTTGTTCATTTTTTACCTTTTGGTGTCACGGATACCTCCCCACCCCTATCCCTTTTTTTAAGTAAGTACATTAAATTAATAAATTCGGATGGAATTATAGAATATACATTATTGTATGAACTTATTAATTATCTTTTTTTTAACATGTTTATCTAACTTGTTAATTATACTAGTATCTTTTTATTTTTAGACATCCTGACAGTTGAGTCACTAGAGCAACCGAGATTTTCTTTGAGCTGTCATCATTGCAATTATTAATCATATCATTATAAAATTTTTTTATTGATATATCATTTTTAGTGCATTGCGCAATTAAATTATTAAGTTTTTAATTTTCTATAATAGTCTCATGCCCGTCCTAACTTAATGAATTAAAGTTTTCTCGAACAACAAACTTCTTCAACGACAAAATAAATATTAAGTATTAATTCTGCTTTCAAACATCTTTGTCTGCTCTTCTCGAAACTGAATAAATCTTCAAAGTACTTTTAGATTACAAAGATATAGAAGATAAAGATTGTTTCATCTTTGAAAATGAAAAGTTGTTTAATATTCTACGTTAGTTCGAAACTTTATATTATAACAGAATGAATTCCATGAGCAGTTATTTTCATACCTATTTTCAAAGAAGAGCTGATTTCAAGGCTATTTTTGAGTTTAGACATTTCCTTTTGGATATGATTAGCATTTTACCAGCCTCAAAATAAAATAAGGAAGCAATTAAATGGATTGTTTGTTTTTAATAATTTCGCAGTAGAAGCAACATAAGAGCAATTTTAAATAAAAGGTGTATGTAAAATAATACTCTCCAGTTTATTATGTATATTTCTCCTTTTAATCTTCAGTCATAAAAGCATTTTTATTCTCTTCAAATGTACCAGTTTACGCCCAAAAAAGTTTTCACTGGCACCGAAACCAAAATACCAGTAATACAATGCATCAACATAATCGATAGTTTCTAACGGTCCTTAAAGAAGCTAGGGAAAAACGAGGAAGGACAGCAACTAAATGCTACAAGTCGAATAAAGAAATATATATTAACAGTAGACGAATATACGAAAGGCAATTATGGGGAACATGTGACTATCATATATACACATAATCACCAAGTTTCTATAGGCATTTATCAGAACGCAGAACAAACTTGCTTAACTCAACATAGTACAAATCAGGTCCCTGTTAATTGAGCCAGGTTTCAGTGGATGTTTTCACAGCACTGTCTTGGAATATCATAGAACCTCAGAAATTATACGCTGCGTGCTACCATAGCTCAGTCAACTCTGTGATGAGGTTTCACTCAAATTTAGTCGTCGATCATTTTGAATCATTTCTTCAATTCCTGCCTTGTTGATTTCTGACGTTGAAGAACTTTGCCGGCTGCTCCGTACCATATTGCGGCTTTCGATATCCTGTCTGCCTTATTGAAAACAGTAGCACTACACGGATCACAGTTCGCATTTCCAAACGAGATCAATATCCTAAGATCTTGTCATTTCAATTTTCCTGAACCACCAAGGAACTTTCACTGACTACCCGCAAACCAGCTGTATGACGTGTAGCAAAAAAATTGTGTCCTCTCTGTGAAAACAAAATTTCTCCACAATATGCAGATTTTAAATGCTGCGGCTTGTAACATTTTTTGGGGATCATACGAGCTATAAATAAAAAGAAAATCATATGACTAAATTTGTTGCATAAATATCTTATTCATTGTTTTCGTACTTTAAAAAAGAAATATTCCTTTAAAAGAAATTGAAGTATTTATAAATGTAAGTAAATATACTTTGAAAGTTGTAAACATTTTTTCATCTTTATCCGACTGTAATACCTTACAAAAATCATTGTACTCTTAGCTCCAAATATTCTACTAAATGTACCAAAGTAAATATAATTTTAATTTCAAATTATTTTATTTTTAAGTCAAATATTTTAAGCTGAAAGTGAAGAAAGAATGAAGGTTCCCGTTTGCGTTTGCGTATAGATAAATGAACAGTTTCAACTGTAACTGGATCATACTGGCTCTAACTTTCAAAAATGTTTACGTCGAACAAAATTTTACTCTCCCGCTGTTTTAAAAAAAAAAATAACATATAATCTTAAATATTTTATTGAATTAGGTTACCCTAATTCAAAACTGAAAGGGGAGTAATATGTACATAACCATTGACCGTATACTTAAATGCAACAAATCTTTTTTAAACTTAAACAATATGTAAAAATGTAAGAAAAATGTAAATAATGCATTTCTTGGTGTGTAAGTATTTTTTTTTTTGTTCAAAGAGATGTTGCAGTCGAGCAAAAGTAAAATCTTTTTAGTTTACACACCAGGGTTTTTTAGGGAAATTCTAACATCAGGACAGACAATTCAGCAAACTCTCCGCCCAAGTGCCAAGCAACAAAAATATATATACAGAAGCTTCCCCTTCTACATTCAAGATAAGGAAAAACAGGGGAAATATAATAGTAAAATTATAATCATGCGTTCAATTAAAGGAAAATAGTTGATGTTTAATAAACTATGTAGATGGTGTTAAGGATATACCTGAGTATCTCTGAGAAAAAAGCTTGTATAGGCAATTTAACTTACGAGCAGTTACGCGCTCGATAGCAACGTTTAGTGGTCTCGCGTAGTGACTGAGTTACCTCAATCCTTTATTTACATTCGTTTTATTGTGCACGATAAAATTTCTAAGTCCAATTAATATTTAAATTAAGAGAAAGTTTTCTCGACTATTTTTAAAAACCTTATCAAATTTTATTTCATAATTTAAGAAAAAACCAATTGAAACTGAACTAAAATGTTTCAAATGTGACTGATTTAAATAGTGGACACAAATCTCGTACGATTTTCAATAATGTTATTGTAGTTTTATTGTCCTTAGATGACCGACAAATAGCAGTGAGTTTTTCCTTGCTTTGCTTTTTTAACATGGTACACTGTGTCTTGTAGCTTACTTGTGACTTCATATACTTTTTGATTGATTTCTTAAGGTAGCATTTGAAAACATATCTTTCGACTCAAAAGTTCCATGATAATCATTTTTCTCAAACTTATATTCGATATCATGGTTAATCTCCACTATTACATCAGATTCTTTTCTTGTTTGATTAAATCCTTTTTCCGAAGTTTCACATTTATCCTATACTGATCGCAGATGCCGAATTCTTCATTTGTATTCTGTTCATTTACATTTATAAACCATAATCCGTCGTAAAGCACATCTATCAAACAAACGTCATTCACTGGGGGTGGGAGAGAATGTAGCCTGTTCATAGAAGATATTTTGGAACAAATGTAGTCACGCGGTAACTCAGTCAACCCAAATACTTTTTGTAAGAAAACGTTTCTCACTCTCAAAACAGAATATATGTGGCAAATTTATTTTAGTTCCCATGAAGACTGTCATAAAGGAGAATGTTGACAAGGTCATTGGTAATCAACAAACAATTTCCCCAGAAATGAAGAAATCGTGAGCCTTTGGTGAATCTGTGAGCAGAGCTTCCGCTCCCGAGTTAATTATTTTTCCCCTAGGAATAGAGAATGATTGAAGACATAATGTTTCATATTTTTATAGTATGAAATAAAATGAGATTTTATTAAAAAAATGTTATTCGTAATTAAAAGGCAAACGTGAGAAATGTACAAGCTTAGAATATAAATTGCGAGGGGAAAGAGAGAGTAATATTTTTAAATAATTATAAAATTATTAAGAGTTAATACATGTAAATATTTTTATATTTTATTATTGTTTATTTTTTATTGAAGTATAAGTGTTTTCTTAGCTATTAAATGTTTGTGTGGGGATGAAAATATCACATAAATATGTTATATCTATCCTTGAATTGTTTGAAAATCCAGATTTGCTCAACAAATACGAACAAAAGATCAAGAAAAGAAAGATAAAATAAATGATAAGGAATTTCTTTTTTAAATGACCAAAAAAATTTTTTCATTTATTTAAGAAGTGGATGCAAATATCGATTAATTCCATTCCTTCTTTTTCTCCGAAGCAATTACCATGCATTAATTTTTTCTCTTCCTTTGAGAAATAGTAGAGAATGGAAATTATTCAAGAGAGGATCATCAATCCTTTTGATCGTTCCGTGGTTGAATTACCAAGTGATTTCAAATGAATGATGCCCGTAAGTAAAGTGTGAACATCTTGAAATGAAAAAGAGTGAATTTTTTTATTTACTTTTTTTTGAGAATTTAGGGTTTTTAGAATAAAAGAAAATGATTTCCAAAGAGAGAAAGTTGTTTCTATTCACTTTAAAAATACAAATAGATGCGTTTGTAAACATTTGATGTTTTACGAAGAGTGTAAAAAAGTTGAATAAATATTTGAAGAATGTGGTTTACTATATACTAATATTCTCTCTATATTTTTCAGGAGCCATATATCATTTTTGAAAACATTCTGCTCTTTTTTTCTCTAAGACAACTCGTAAGTCAACATACTGAATGAATAACGCATTGACTTATTTATACAATCCCGTGTGAAGATTTACTTATCTATACTGACGGCAACAAGGGTGATGGCGCTATCTCGGGAAGTGGAATTTTCATCAAAAAAGGGAATTGTATTAGGATCTGTATGAAAAATTCTGATTACTGATCAGATTTTTGTGCAGAACATTTAGCTATTGAGGAGGCTTTGAAATTTTACATTACTGAGAAAACCAATAAAGACATTTAGATACTGAATAATAGCTAATGCTCTATTTAGCTTCAGTCGGAATCATGGAGGCATGGTGACAGAACGACAACGAGTTTTGTCCAGCTTTTAAATAGCTATAGTTTTTTTCTTTCAGTGGTACCATCACACGTGAATTTCTGTGGGAATAAAATTTAAGATGATCTGCCTGAGTAAGACGCCAAAAGGATTCTACATACTGTACTTTTCATACTTTTCAGAAATTGCAACCCGAGTTAAATAAGATGTCAGTTTTAATCGGAGGCAGTCCCCCTTACATTAATATGTACGAAGCCATCCTAGTCTCGCTTTGATCGGGATAAGCTGTAGACAAGATTAAACGATTATTGCTGTGCTTCGCAGTAGACGTACTCGAGTACAATGGTATGTTGATGGGTTTAAAGTTTATCCTTTTTGTCTGATTTGCAATGTGACCCAAGTAGCTCCTACCCACATCTTGGCTTGTATTTGTTGCAAAAAATCTTGATTCTGCCAAGTCCTGCTACAGTCCTTCATTCCTTAAAATGCACGGATTCGAAAACGTAATATCTTATATGTAAAATAATATAATTGTTTGATTTAAATGGCTTTCTGCTCAAGTGTACTGCCCGAGACGTGCAGTCTTTGAGGAGGGGGCAATGTTACGATTTTGGTATTTAAAATGTTTTTATAATGTTAAAGTATGTCAAAATTACTATTCTGCTTGAAAAATAGTGCAGGATTAATGTTTATTGCATGTAAACATGTGAATTTGATCAATTGCTATGGGACCTTGTAAATAACATGGGGCTCTTTGGGTATCTCGCCAAATTGGCGAGATATCGTTTAGTTGGCGACAGTTTTGGCAACTTATTTTGTCGCCAAATTTGTTGCCGCGTCGCCAAATTTGGCGATATTTGGCGACTTCCGGTTCTCCTATTTTCTAGAATGTTCTACCACTTTCACCGTGTCTATATAAGGCATCCTGAAATGCAACACGGGGCAGTTGTTATTCAGATTTCTTGAAGCTCAGACGGGCTGGCAGCCTCTGTTACTTTAAGGGGGATTCCGCTGTCATTTATGCCGAAGAGAGTACGAAAGCCTACGGCTTTGAATTTGATCTATTCCCCGCTGGATCAGTACATTGCGTTGTGTTACTGTTGTGTTGTATTATTGTGACTTCGGCTGTTCTTATGCCTTTCTGAATATGGTATTCTTCATTGGGCTGATAATAAAGAACTGTTTTATCGCTTTCCTGATTAAAGTCTATTCAATCCCTGAACTCAACAGTGAAATTCGTTACAATATACATGATAAATTTATTAATTCTATAAAGATTTTAACAATAAATGCTACTGTTTTAGAATATAGTATGCGCAAAATAAAAATTACTTAATATTCATTACAGAAATGTTTGTTTCTTATATGCTTAATATTTTTAACATTATCATTATATTTTAGACATCTTGTCCCGTTTTGGAGCCTCATAAATTTATAAACAATGCGTAAAAGATATAAATTATTTAATTTTTACTTCCAAAATTATATCCATTTCAAACTTACTTATAATTTCAGCCCTCGAGACAAAATTAACAGTCCTAAGATTTTTACTATATGTTAATACTCTCAGTTAATATTAACAAGACAAACACTTGACCTTTTACCAAAACCCTATAGTGGAATTTATATAAATAAGACTTAATGCCAGGTTTTCCCTGTAAGCATTAAGGTTAGCTCCCCAAAAAATACAAACAATTCTCACAAAATTAGGTATGGAAATGCTTTCCTTAACCCTCGAAAAAGTAATAGAAAAAACGGGTACGATTTTAATTTATGTCTTATTCTGAAACAACATGAAGAAAATTTGCAATGGTCATCATTTTGAACCTCGGTTAAGTGATATGAACTACTCTTGACCTGACAATCTGCTCTTCTAATTTCGACACTAGGTCTCTAGACGGTGAATCTTAAGTGGCTCTAAAACTCAATTTGAGCTAGACCATATTGTAACATATCATGCTGTATAAATATTATTTTAAAAATTAAAATTTGTATTCAATTTGATTGCAGATAGCCATTTCGGTTACACATTTACTTATAATCGCATATTCAGGTAAAGTATGTAAACTACAAAAGTCTAAATACATACAATGAAAATGGTTTAACACAAAAGCTGAGATGATTGAAATATATTTTCTGATTAAAAGATATTGCAAAAAATATTATTTAACAAAATAAAGTTTCTTAGAGTATTTTTTATTTACATTCATATGTGTATATATATTTAATAAAAATCAATGAAACAAAAACATTCACAAGATTTAGGGGGAATATAATACACAATTTTCAAATTTTTTGAAAAACAAAATATGTTTGGAGTTTTTGAAAACAATCCACTATTTTTCTTTGAATTGTCTTTTTCAGTATCAAACTGACAACAAATAATTCAATGTCGCCAATTTTATGTTTTCCATTTTACCATTAGAATGTGCATCTAAGTAACTGCTCACATTTTCATGACATTCCTCATTTTGTATCAAGTAAGAAACGGAGATTCGTTATTCAGTTTCATTTTCACCGTCGAAATCTCTATCAGTGATATTGTTTTAGCTTTGAACAAACTCAAAACTGTCTTTGTCTGCAATAATAGGGGATATACACACATTGTCATCATGTGATGCAAATAATGAAACCGATGGTACAGTAGGATAGTCTAATAATACAGAAAAATGACGTGGAACCTCTTCTATTTCATTTCACATCTCTCTTAAATTTCTAGTGTTTATCATATACTTTGTTTAGGGATTACAATACGATTAACCTTAATACCGAATATCAGTATTTTTATCCATTTGTACAATTTTGGAATATCGGTATTCATAAGTTTATATACCGGGTTTTTGGTATTTACTAGACATTTTTTAAAATCATCTGCAAGTATCGCCATTACAGCAAATTGGTATAAGATTTTTTTTTTCATTTCTTTCTAATGGGTAAAATGTTTAGGCTGTGAATTTATATCAATCGGCATCGCAGAGTCAACAGAAATGATAAAATATGTGAATCAGCCAAGGACGATCAGGCCAAAACGATTCTATTTCAGCTCAGTGTGATATGTACACGCGCAGCACACTTGCAGAGCACTCTTTATCATTTATTCTGTCGCCTGTTAATTCATCTTAACTAAACGATTCCTGAGAATATGACAATAATTCTCTATAGGATTTAAATTTGATGATTTTCCAGGCTTATGAAGTACTTTTATTTTATTTTTCTGCATAAAACTCTTAAACTATTTATAATTGTGAAAAGGTGCCAAGTCATGGGGAAATGTTAAGTCAAATGTTCCAATGGAGGGAACAATCCTACTCCGTAGTTTTTTCAACGCATTTGACAGAAATCCACAGGTTTTTAAGAAGAATGGTTTCCAGTGACATTTGTTGTAAAAAAACCCCAAAACATCTGTTTAGAAGGGTGTTTTACAATCTGTTAGAAATGATGAGCTCAGAGATTTTCTACTTCATTCCGTCTAACTTTATTTGATTTGTATCCCTGCACAAATAAACCGGTTGTATCACAGAAATTCACCTTCTTGTTGTTAACAGTCCATTTTCGGTATTTTCTGGCCCACGATAAACGTTTTTTCTTCATTTTCTGAGGAAGAAATTGTTTTTCCTGGGGGGGATCCAGTTGTTTTACGGCCAACTTCCGGAAGGCTTTTCTATACAATTGACGTACTCAATTCAACACCATGTTCCAGTAAATCTTTTTGATGGCCCATGCTTGTCTTTCTTGGATTTATTTTGATATTTCTAATTAGAATTTTATCAGTTATTTGAGCATTTTCCGTTTACACCCACACATATTTTCCTTCTCTTTTTGAATAGGATATCCCGAAATCTTTAAATGCTCTTATATCTTGAAACTATTTTTTTCCTCATACTAACTGTCGTAGCTACATTTCTCTCATTCATACAACTGTGTTCATGACAAGGGATTATTTAGAAAGGTTCTACGGAGTAATATCCATGTTTGAACAATAAAAATTAAAACGTGTTACACGGAACGCCAAATTTTACCCACTAGTTGCCACACTGAAAATTTCATAACGGATGAAATAAAACCGGTCAAACGAGTAAATTATATTCAAAGTCAATACATAACACTACCTCTAAGCAGATACAACCGTTTTGAGGTAGTTCGGAACATAATTGGTAATCGCATATCAACATAGAGAAGAAAAATAGTTTTGTCCATATTAATTCGAACAGTATTTCTACATTAATTGACCGTTGAGAGAGCAAGTAGTACTTCCTGCAAAAATTTCAAAGTTGTTTGAATAGGTCTTCAGACCCCAGTCTAGTATTTTCTGGATACTTTTATTATTGGATATTTTTGTACTTGAAACTTGTAACTTTTACCAATTAAGAAATTTCCAGGAGTTAGTGGTAAAGGCTATGAAGAGTCATCGTAGATACACTTTAAATTAAACCTGTCTTCCATTTTAAGGAAAAACCTTTTCTAGCTCATTCATAGAGAAACTAGAAAGACCCATTACTTATTTTAACGAAGTTTCAATTGTTATAAAACGTTTCTTCCAAAATTGTGTTAATATAGGAGGGAATATGTCATAGTTATTACGAGCCTTGTGAAATTAGAATAACGTTCTTTAATTTTTCCCTCGTGCCATCCCAAAAGGAGGCAACATTTCTATTTTCATGTATATGTTAAGGGATATGGAACTGGTTTAAATTTCAGTGCAAATGCATGGCATGAGCCCTTTTAACACCACCACCAAGCTTTATATAATGGGAAAACTAAATGCAGTTTTCGATGTACTGGTATTGTTCCTTTTTTTTAAAAGCAACTGTAGTTGGTGTCGAAGAACAATAGGAGCGTCATTCCAGTCAATTTATGAGTTCAATTCAGAATGAATTGCTGCGTATAGAAACCAGGTATAATCACACCGAGAAATCAATGATTACAATGTGATTAACGGAGAAACAATGTTGCGGGTCTTTCATCTATAGATACTGGAGGGAACAACTAACTGGTGGCACCAATTACCTCGTATTGAAAATTGTTTAAAAATGAAAATATTCTTATGTATTTCGAAATTAAAACTTAGATCATTAAATGTATTGTACAGGATTGAGTTAAATTAACTTTTTTAAAGGGAAATGTTGAAGAGAGAAAACGCTTGATATAAAGTACGAGTCTTCCACTAGTGACCTGCTGAGGGCATTTTGATAGCCCCTTAATTTATTTGAGAGAATTACAAGAAAAAAATGTATTTTTTTAATGTTTCAAACATGTATTGGCTTAATTAATTCATTAAAATAAAATTTTAAAATTAATGATTTGATACCATTGCTCATTTTTATTGATTTTTAAAGTAAAAATAGTTTGGCTATGCCCAAAATCTCAGTAATTTATGAAAAAAGGGGTTTCTTATCTCTAACTGGTTTGCAAAGTTGTATATATATATTTTTTCAGAATTGACACATACACAATTAAACTGCAAGTGTTCAGGGGGTGCTGCTGAGAAAACCACTGGGAATATTCGAGTGAAGTTTGGTATGTACACGTTTCAGAACATTTGCAAGCCAATATGTAAAAAAAGTCGCTGTTTTCACCCGACAGATGGCGCTCTTCCGTGTTTCAATGCTAATTGATGGCATGTATGCAAATTTCAAGCCCATTGAACAGTATAAAAAAAGACCACATCGTGTAATGGTCATTCATGACTCTAAATATGAATTAAGTGCATTGTTAATGAAGTTATTCTATAAGAATGGTAGCAATATTACAGCTATTTTGAAAAAATACCAGCAAATGAAACGATTGAGAAGAGGTCCAATGAGTGGGTCAATGGATTCAAAAACAGTATTTCTAAATTTGAAGAAACAGGAAAATTGGACGTTATTCCAGGCACAAGAGGGCGGCGCGCGTCCTGTAAACCTGGCAAGAGTACAACAAATTGATGACGTTGCTACTACCACGAGAATCAGTTGAGGAGGCATTATGCTGAAGCAAGTGAGAACAAGAAGGGTGGCTCGGACAATGGTCAACTGTGCATAAAGAGTTTTGCACCACATTCTTCGACGTTATTCATATAAAATTTAAATGCTTCAAGCATGTATTTGCATCTGGTGGTTTACATATTGAACACATCATGCGATAATTCCAATGAATAAATAATTTTGGAATTGTTTTCAAAACCTTCTTTATGGATGTTCTTAATTGTGATCTTAATTTACGTTAATTGTATTACATGATACTGAAAAAATTTAATTACTGAAATGATTAGATATTACTTATGGAATTTTGAAAAAATAAAAGTTATGTTTTATATTGTTTATATGCATCTTAGAATGCCATTATGCTCTTTCTATCGGTTCGGGAAAGTGTATATGCCACCGGTGAGCGTTGAAATACAATACATCGCCATCTATCGGATGAAAATGGCGATTATTTTTCTTTGCATATTTAATTTGCGCATGTATTGAAACGTGAAGATACCAAATTAAAATAGAATATTCTCAGTGGTTTTCTCTTAAGCACACCTTGAACATTCGTAGTTTAATTACAGCCAACCTTCAATACGCATATCTGTAACACAATGATCTTTTTTTTATATGATAAATTTTCTGAGTACACATTATTTATTAGACCGCTGATCTTTGTGAACTTGTTGATGTGGCGCTGAAGGGGGGGGGGCGGAAATGTGGAAGACCCCCTACCTTAAAGTATCACAAAGATGTTAAATAACTTACCAGTTCAAATCTGGTATTGAGTGTTAGAGCAGTACATTATTTAATAAAAAAAACGTCTTTTCTCATTTTCACACATAATGTAATAACAAGTTTGTTAAGTTACTAATAATATAATTTTAATTTTCTTTCTTGTTATTTAAAAGCTTTTAATTCATTAAATCAAACTTTATATCAAATGTAAAAATATAAATATATGCACAAGACAAATGGTATCAAATATTTTATTTAAAAGTCTATTTTACAGAATGTATGAGTTGTTGAAAAAATAAATTTTTATTGAGTTCTGGTTTTTTTCTACAGAAATTTGGAAAAAAATTTTTCTGAAAATATTATTCGAACTTCGATTTTTTTTATAAAATTTAGATTGATTTATTATTTTCAAATCATGATGAGATCGTTAGCTATTGTAATGAATCTGCGATTGTAACTATTATTAGAAAAATGGATGCAGGGATATTGTTAGATATTTAAAATTAGAGAGCTATTGACTGGTGTGACTAATGGTGCGAGCATGCGATCTATTGACAATATTTCAACCGTGTGAAAGGAGACCGAGAGAGTGAATTTGTTCGAGGACAACAAGATGTATCACTCTGGAACGACTTCGGTCTTGCTGCACGTTTCCTGAGGTGGAAGCTGCAGAGAACGATCATCCGATTTTGGAAAGAAGGGAGAAGGAAACGCTGTCCGAGAGAGTGAGTTGAGAGGATGAAGGCGAGAGAATGTTCAAACACCCATCAAGGGAAGGAAACCAGGATGGAAAGAAGAAACAACTAAGAGTTTTGTAATGTCTTGATGTTAAAATTGTAAAAAAAAAAAAAAATAATATATTGAAAGTGAAATTTTGAGATATGGAGTATGTATATTAAAATTTTTTGCCGCGGGTGAAAGGAAGGGAGAAAAAATTTAAGGTAACTTCAATACCTTTGTGTAAATAAAACGGTAAGATACTTTTAAAGTATCTTTAGATGATTAAGGTATTCTACTACCTTGACGACTATGGAAATGGTACGAATACCTTGGAAAATGGGCTATGGGGGACAAGGTACATCTATATACCTTTATTCTGAAGGAAGAATTTTGAATATGAAAAAAAAATTTAGAATTTGTTTAGGAAAGCCAGAAAAAATATGAAAAATAAAGAAGACACCAAGTCATTACAAAACCCTCCGTCGTGTCTTCGTTCCATCCCGACCTCTTTCCGTTGTGTGGCATTAAACGTCCTCTCCCCCACAACCTCTCAACTCGCTTTTTCGAACAGTGTCTCCCTTTCCCTTCCTCTCAGCCTCGGATAAACCCCCTTTGCCGTTCTCACCCCAGGAGATGAGCGGCCGGACTGGAATCTTTCCGGAGAGATACAACTCGTTGGGTCCCGGAGGAATCCCATCCTCTTGAGCTCCTTTCACACGGTCTTCCAGATTCTGGGCTATTGATACAAAATTCTATTTTAAAATGAAGCTGTGTGGTAATGTTGTTATTGTTAGTAAACTATTGCTCAGATTTTTTAGAGAATTTTTTTTTAGGTAATTTATGGATTTTAAGAACGGTTTTTTTTAAATTTCTTCCAGGTGTGTTTTTTCTTTCTTCCCTCCAGATTTTCTATGTATGACGACTGTTCTGAGAGGGAAGAAAGGGTAAAATAAGGATCGACCTCATCATGATTTGAAAATTTTTTGAGATTTTCGACATTTTGTATACATTCCACTTTTATTTCCATCTCTTCTTCTTCTGCTGCCGGTGATTGGTCAGTAACGGTTTTTTCAATTATATTTTCTGTTGTCGTTTGTGTACTATTGTTTTTCTTGTAAACGGAAATTTGGGTGCTAGAATTTGTTTGGGGGGTAAAGGTTTGTGTATAGTTATTTTGTTTCGGTATAAATGTCTGTGAACTGTTGTTAAATTTTGTTACATTTTTGGTTTGAGTATGGACAGAGTTGACGATTTTAGATTTTATTTGGGGTGTTTGTGTTTCTGAATTAGTTTTTTGAACGCTATTTTTATTTAATTTTTCTTGTAATTTGCATATTTTATATAAAAGAACTATTATTATTGCGAAATTTATCAGGGATGGTAAGTGAAAGTATTGGTTTATATTGATAAAATTATAAAAGACCATCACCGGCAGCAAAATATTGAAAATTACGTTCCATAAATATTTATGTTCCATCCTTTTCTGTAATGTCCTGAAAAAAGAGAAATTTTTAGAAACGAAAGAAAGAGAAAAAGTAGTATTTTGTTATTAACTTATTAAAGTATATAAAAAAATTCTTACTTGAGAAATAAAACTAGCTGAAACTAGAGAAATTCTAATTTGCTTCCATTTTTCCTATGTTTTAAGAATACGTTTTTCTAGAGCGCAATTCGTTGTGAAAATATGTTTTCTGATGAAAAGTTATTTTGCTTTTTTACACTTTGCTGGTATCAAAAGTTTCTATTGGTGAGTGGTATCAAATGTTTTCAATACGAATCTAAGCGAAACTATTTTACAATAAATTTAGACTGCGATTCTTCTTTATTTCAATATTTTTTTTTATTTCTCGAACAATGCTTAAAGATCTCGAAGAAAGCGATAACAAGTTGCCACCCATTTAAACGCCATATTTTACAAAATTACAATATTTGCAAAACGTTTTAAAGTTCTCTAATTCATTCAAAATCTTTTAACCCTTCATCTATCGAATTATGATGTACTGCATTTTTTTGATGGATTATTTTTCTCGAATCACTAGATTGAAAAATAATTTTAAACTTACAGTTTGAATTTAACTACATATTTGAACAAAAATGACAATCTTTACAATGCGATCAAAATATAAGCTAAAAAAGCTATTTCTACTATAAAATTATTCTCCTTTACTGCCAAAGTACTCATCATAGAACCCGCGCCGACATACGATTTGGAAAAGTGGATTTAAAAGAGAATATTTCTGCTAAGTATCGTCAGAGTAATGATTAAAATGTTTATTCTATGGAATATTAATTTATTGGTACTTATAAGTACCGTCGGTAGATAAAGGGTTAACAAACGTTTTCTTCTAGTTAGTTCCAGGAGAATTAATATCGAGAGAAAATCACTGAAATTTCAACAACAAAAAGATCACCAATATTAAAAGAATTGGGTGCTTTTGTGTGAAAAGTTACTCATATCCGAAATCTGTTCAATTAATGCAAACAGCTTGAAGTAACCAGAAGTGTTTCAAACCCTATTTCTTTGATTTCCCTCTTTCTTAATAAGCATTATAAAATTCTGTCGGGTGAGTTTTTGAATTATTTGTATTATTAAAACTTTTCCTTATCAGAAGTTTAACTTTTTAAAAAAAAACTATCTTCAAAATTTTATGCTTTTAAAAACTGTTTAAATTAAAATGATAAATCACCTATTTAAACTATTTATTTCATTGAAGCTAAACTGTAATCGTTAACAATAAGTAAATGAAGTGTGATCGAGGAGGAAGCCTTTATTGGGTACGCAACCATTTTTATGCGGAATAACTATTACGTATGTAATTTTGAAAATTTGCGCAAAACTTGATCATATTAATAAATAAAACAATAAATGTAAAGTAGTTCAATCAGAATATTAGAAAGGAAAATTTTCTGTAAAAAAAAGTATGATTTCTTTTACAAATATCCAGAATAATATTGCAGTGTCAAGTATCCAAATGTATGAAATAGGATTTACACTTACGTAATAGTATTGATTGTAAATATTTTTGTAGAATTGGTAGAATAGGCAGAATTGTCTTTCTTCTTTGTATAACAATTCTCTTTTAAGGTCTATTTCGCTTTATTTTTTAGGTTTCCCACTTTATGCTGTTTTTTTTTCTTCAGGGCTTGCTGATATTTCGCTTCTAACTATGTGGATGAGGTTCTGAAAAGTGATGTGTATAAAGTGAAACAATATGCATTTGAACAGTATATGTGTTCTCAACTATATCTTTAAATAATTATATTATAAATATTAAAGCCACGTAACAAATCATGTTTCCAAATAAATTGTTTAATTAGAAAAAAATCATTACCATGTTTTTATAACCATTTTCATTGCTATCCACTCATGTGCTCTAGTGCAAATTTCAAGTATCTAGCTTATAGGTTACTTAGTTTAATATCAATTACAAATTTCCATCCAGACAGACATCCAATTATCTTCAGGTGCTCGGGTTCAAGACCAAAAATTCTTTTTTTTTCACATTTTCAAGCATTGTTTTCCATTTCTTAGCCATGTTCAAAATTTCAAGTCTCTAACTCATCGGAAAGTTAGTATAAAATAAATTACAAAATTCCACACGAACAGGCAAGAAAGCGAGTTAATAAATTAGTGTTGAACAAAGGTAGCAATACATTCGGCAGCTACGCAGCATTAAGTATTTTCCTATATTTGTCATCCTAGTACAGCAGCTTCCATTGCATTCAATAACAAAAATTAGAAGTTGAATTCAACTGAATAGACATGATTCAATTTTTTTGTAAAATTCAGATTCTCACAAACACTTTCAATCAAACTTTCAGTTTCTAATCGAACTTAAATAATGTAAGCGACAATTTAGTAGACACTTCCGAGCTGTAGACTGCCACACCGCTCTTTTTTGCTTTGCATCTGAATTCTGAGGGTTGTGAGAATAAAAATTTTGAGGGTAATAGTGATCACAATTTAAGTCAAATTATTATTCCTTATTCGTAACCCGTTTCAAAAAATAAGTTTGTGCAGTTTCTTGAACTTTTGATCTGTTATTACGGTTGGTATGAGTACACAGCACAAAAATTTTAGGATTACTATTAAAGTTTCTACACACGATAACGAAACTCTTTCCAAAATTCCATAAACTTAAATATTTTTCAGAGTTACACTACTCCTAACAGCGAAAGAAGGTTTTGAAATAATTAAAGAAATTATGACGCTGCCTTAAGATTTCTACTGCAGTGCTATGGATCGAAATATTTATTCTCACTCAATATCTATTAATAAACATCTGAATATAGATTTAGTGCGTGAAATAAATGATATATCACAATTTAGAAAAAATGAAGTCGAAACAAATTTAAGCAGTTTCTTTGAGGGTTAAATCGGATATTGTGTGATAGCCTTAGTTTCGCTGCAATAACACTACAAACTGGAACGCGTAGCTACTGCCGCATTAGTCGTATCGATGATACAGGGGCCCGACAAAGATAATCAAAAATTTTAAAGTTTTATAAATAGTTTTATTAACAGAGACAAGATTTACGTTTATAAAATCGTCTGTCACTTGCTCCAAACTTATAAATGTATCCATTGAATCAACTTCTGTTTCCAAGATTATAAACTTTTAAGAGCAAGTATTTTTTACAATAAATAATGAAAAGACAAGGGTTGATATAAACTCAAAAAGGGGTAAAAGAAATTTATGTGCAATGTGTCTCATCAAAGGATTGTTTGAAGGAAAAAAAAACATAAAATATTTAGAATAGGAATGTGCATTGAAAATCTTATTTATTTTAAATGGAAACAACCATCTGCCTGTTTGACTGTAGACCAATGGTTTTCTAAAAAAAAGAATATAAATCCGAAAATAATATTAAAAGTAAATCAACATGTAACAACTACTCTAAGTAAAGGCAACTAGATAAAAATAGTGTATTTTTATTCAAATTTTTTACATAATATTAATGGAATTTACTCATTAACAACCTTATTTCCTGCCCTAGGTTTTATCTATCCTTGCACTACGTGTAGTAATTACGATATTGCTTCCATATCTAAACAAAAACTGTACAAGTATAAAAAAATTGAAATTTTCTGTATTCGTATTTCAAATTTTGCATTTAATTGGTTTTTTATGGTTTTGTTGTCACAAACATTGAGATATATTTTTCACTTGAATGCATTCTTCGGAATAATATTATTATTTTATAAATATGAGATATATTCTTGGTATTCCCTTCTCTAAGATTTAGGAACTTTTCCTGATTTAGTTTATACCATCGATTTTGTTGATATGTCGATAAGCGATTCCTTCTCGTTCAATGGCAAGTCTTTTCATGTGTCCATTCGTGTCTTTTTTCCCCTTGTGAGAATGTTTTTTGTATAGGTGTTAAATTATGTTATTTTATTTTTATATTTACTTCTAGACGCTGTTTTTTAAATTACAAGTGGGGAGAGGGGCTTTACTGTTCAATTTTTAATACTTTTCGTCTAACTCTAACTCATACCATTACACTTCGTTTTTAAAAATATTTCACTAAAGATTATAAAATTATTTTGGAGAAACCGCGGGAATGAACAATAAGATATTATTAATCTGGTGCATAGCACACATGAAGGAATAAGGTTTATTATTATTTTACTACATTATAAAAAATTGAAGGAAAGTACTGAAAAAAATCTTCAGAGGTGATTTTTTTTTTTTTTTTTTTGAGTTTCTCCCTCAGAAGATGGGAACGGTTTTGAAAAACATTATCTTACGAGGAAAGTGCAAGGTCTTGGAGTCACTGATTTATTTCAAATTTTGTAGGATGGTAGATTTAGTTTCCCAGTTGACAAAGATATATGGTTATAGTGGTATCTACTCAATTATTTTTTTAGATATTTGCAATTGAAGATGCAATTCACTCGTTCAGTTCAGTTCTGTAGCAGACGATTACACGTAAAGGGTTTAAATCGGTATTCTCTGTCCTTAGTAGATGGATTCAAGTCCGTGATGGATGAAGAATTTTTTTGAAATTTCATGTCTATTGTTACATATAAAGATACATAATGGAATTTAAAAAAATTTAAATGAAATGTATTTAAAGACTAAAAACATTATCACAGTTTTTTTGTCAGTATCAATCGTATAAATACAGAATGATATTTATTACTAAATTATTAAAGCATTTAGCAATTACTGGAAAATATCCTTTTAACTGCTAGTTAATCGTCCCTAAAAATATTTTCAAATAAAACAAGGAAAACATCAGATTAACAGAATAAGTTTAAAGATATGATGAGCTTTTCACCCGTCATTATCGGTACAGTGGTGTAACTTGCCATTCAAGGAAATGAAACAATTTTGAAAAGCATCTCGCGCATTGAATTAGTGCAGTATTGTTGCATAGGCATATTTAGTTGTAAATATACATTAAAAAAATATTGATTTGGGGCCCTATAACCTTATATCTTCATCAACACATGGAATTAAATCTGTGACCCTAAAACCTTCACTCTCCTTGTCCTACTCGTAGTAATACAAACTCTATATAAAAAGTAAATTTTTTTATTTTTCTTTTATCCTTAATTTAACGCGTGGAATACTTGAGTATGTTTCTCGGAGAACAACAAGGTTCCTTGGAACATATTTTGGAGATCCCTGATGTAGATATTCGCATTTAAATCTAAATGGATGCCACTTAATAGGAATAAAGTATATATGGCATGGAAATTGTCAACACATTTTATCATTTTTTTCTACAATGAACAATTCTGTATCATTTGTATTGTAATAATAAAAAAAATATTATTATTTTCTTATATTATATATATTATTTCACAAACACCCGATTTTATTTAACACACCGTGTAAAGCAGGCGAAATAGAAATATTTGTATAAAAAAAGTGAGTTTTTCCTTCCGCGTTATTTTAAGCAATGCAATATGAAATTAAGTATGTGTTTTAAAAATCCCATACATTTATCTTAAATTTTAAATTCATGCACATGTTTGGGAAAATAATTAAAAAAAACGAGTAAAGCATAAATGTTGCATTAACGTAAGAAACTAAACTAACCTTTTAAGTAATTATGAATTAAATTATTTAGTGCTTCTTGTATATAAAACATTTGTTATTGCCAAGATAAGAATAAATCGCAAATTTTTATACTCATAAAGACCTATCATATCTACTAATTTCAACAAGTTTCTTTTTAATTGTTTGATCACAGGCAGAATGAAACTAATATTTTTAGATAGAGCACATTTTTAGGTTTGCAAAGTTTTATAAAATAATGTTCTTTTTTTCATATAATACAGTTTGTCAAAAAGAATTGGGACAAACTACCAATTTATAGATTAAAATCGTAATATTTTATTTAAGCATACAAATTAAAGCAAAAAAAGAAATAAATGTTATTTGGGCAAGTACAATTAATAATAATTTGAACTAAACTCATGCATAAATCCAATTATGGTTAAAAAGTGAAAATTAATGAAATCAACTTAAAAAAAATTTGCATGAAAGAAGTATTAGGACACTGCCCTATAAATTAAGGAAAATTAATTCAAACATAGAAATTAGTACCTTGTTTGGACGCCCTTGCTATTTATGATTTACTGAAGTGGCAGGGGATTTTGGAAAATGATCTATGGATTTTAGTTCACTCTTCGACCAAATATTTTCTTAAATCCTGCTTGTTATAAACTTGGTGCTCATAGTTTCCCTGCAAATAATACCACACATGTTCAAATTGATTAATGTCTGGGATTTGTTTAGGAGTCTTAATAACTCTAGGACAGTAGTAGAGGACAAATGTCTTGCAGATATCTGCAGTATGCTACGTGTCGTTATCTTTTACAAATAAAAATATCCTGAGATTCCCAGCTTGTTTCCCACACTCTGCTTTAAATTTATTTTGAGAATGTGAAGATAGACATATTTATTCATTATACCATTAATAAAATGTAATTTCACCAAACCAGAGCTTGCCAAGCATTCCCAGACAATTTAATTACCCCTCCATATATATATATATATATATATATATATATATATATATATATATATTATATATATATATATATATATATTTGACAGAAGACCGTAAATTTTTGCATGCATCGCTGTATTTGATTTCAGCCAAACATTTTGCATGATATCCGATCCGAAAATGTTGTATTTGATATTTTAAACAAAAATCACATTTTCTCACCAGTCCATTGGCTGTCTTACATACATTTTAGCGTATTTCAACCTAGCTTGTGTTTTGGCTTTGCTGATGTAGGGCTTTCTTTGAGTACTCTGGCATGATACTTATATTTTCTGAAAACATTTTTGACAGTTTCAGGACTTACACATTATCCTAACCTACTTTTACATTGCAAAGTCAATTTTACTGCACCAGTTTTTGGATTAATGTGTACTTTTTTCTCACAATTCTCCTCTCTCCAGGTTCATAAAATATCTTCGGACACCATGATCTTTGCTTGCTTTCAACACTATTTGTATTCTTGAACCTGTCAATGATGTTATAAACAGTAGACCTAATCAATTTCAAGGTTTTACTATACATCAAACTGATTTTCTTGCTTTCCAATGACTTTTTACGAGATTTCGCTGACCAGATGATATATCTTTGTTTCTCGCTATTTTTTCTATAAATAATATTATGTGTTAAAATATTTATATTTAAACTTTTAGTCAAATAAAGTGGTGTGAAATTAAATTCTGTTGATGCGTCGTATATTTGTTAAATTTCTCATTTCTAAAGTATCCGAATGCTTTTTTGACTCCAGCGTGCTTTTGAATTTATTTGAGAAGCTAGATCAATTTATAATTCAAAATTACTAATTAAATTTTCAAAATACAGTATAAAACAAGTGTTAAAACTTTTCTTAATTCATTTTTTTTAATGCAATAAATATTTTTATAAATGACTTTGTCAAGTGTCCCAACAATTTTGAGGGAATTTATGAATGTTTTAAACAACGAATGCATGTGTAAAATCTTCTAATAACTATCATCTAATATAATCTATATCTAATATCTATAAATCTAATATCTATAATATCTAATATCTATAAATCTAATATCTATAATATCTAATATCTATAAATCTAATATCTATATATTTAATATCTATATATCTAATATTTTTAAGAAAAATTGTCTTAGAATTTGTCTTCCCAGCCCACCTTCTTAGTGATAGAAAGCCGCCCAAGGGGGCGAGCTCCACAGTTTGAGGAACACTACCGTAAAACATTCTGTTCTTGAAAACTTGAAAACTGTTTGAATTACGCAGAAGGGGGTTGGTGTTAGAACCGTATTCCTTCGATTTTTTGCATTCGTAATAAGCATTGTACAATTCCATAAATTGAGTTTTCGAAAACGTGCATTATTAAAAACTTTCTGATATTAGGTTTTTTAAATATCTCTCTTAAAAAAGGTATCTGAATTTTATATTTTCAATAACATTTTAAATTAAAATGAAAAATCAACTGTTAAGCAATGCTATTTTTAAATTATATCTCGATCCATTATTTGTAACAATAAGTAACCACTTTCATGAGAAAAATCTTTTATGTGTGTAATTTCGAAAATTTGTGAAAAATATTGATCATTGATAAATAAAACGATAAATGTGATGTATTTCAATCAGAATACTAGAAAAAAAAGTTTTTTAAAAAAGAAATGTCCGATTTCTTTTACAAATATCCACAATAATATTACAGCGTAGAATATCCGAAATTAGGAAAGACGATTTACACTTACGGAATAATATAGCTTGTAAATGTTCTATAGAATTGTTAGAATAGGTGGAATTGACTTTCTTTTTTTATAACAGTTCTCTTTAAAGGTCTATTTAGCTTTACTTCTTAGTTTTTCACTTTTTCGCTGCTTTATTCTTTCTAGAGCTTACTGGTATTTATCTTTCAATTATTTTGCTGTGGCTCTGAAATGAGATGTGTTTCAAGTGAAACAATATGCTTTTTTAGATTATATCTCAACCCCTCATTTGTAACAATAAATAACCATTTTCATATAGAAAATCGATTACGTATGTTATTCGAAAATTTGCATGAAATATGATCATTAATAAATAAAACAATAAATCTACAGTAATTCAATCAGAATATTAGAAAAAAAATGTTTTTCTTTAAATAAATTATGAATTCTTTTACAAATATCCAGAATAACATTACAGTTTCGATTATCCAATTGTATGAAATAGGATTTCCACTTACGTAATAGTATATCTTGTAAATGTTTTTGTTGAATTGGTAAAAAAGGTAGAATTGGCTTTCGTCTTTTTTATATCAGTTCTTTTTCAAGGTCTCTTTCGCTTTACTCTTTGATTTCTCACTTTTATGGTGTTTTCTTCTCTCTAGAAATAGCTGATATTTTGTTTCTAATTACGTTGAAGTGATTCTGAAATGAGAAGTGTTTCAAGTGAAACAATATGTCTTTTTAACAGTATATGTGTTCACAACAATATCTAAAAATAGGCGCATTATAAATAACAAAGAAAAGTGCGTAACAAATGATATTTGCAAAAAAAGTAACAATACATTCGTATGCTACCCAACAATGAGTATTTTCGCATTTTTGTCATCCTCGTAATTCTAATTTTAAACCACAATGATAAGGCACTATACTTATTTGGTTTGCTTGAAGTATATTCGTTTTTTCTTTGTATTAAATATAAAAATTAAAAGTTCAATTCATTTGAATGCGCTAGATTCAAATTTTTTCAAACTTTAGATTCGCTTAAACTCTTTCAATGAAACATTCAAATACATTATGAATTCGTATAATATAAAATTCATCCGTGTGGGCAATACCTCTCTGTACACTGCCGCACCACTCTCCTTTGATTTGATTTGAAATGTTACAGGCATGTTTGCCTTGTCCTGAGAATAACAAAAAGTTTTTGATGATAATATTGGTAATAATTTAGGATAAAAATAAATTCCTTATCCCCAACTTCTTTCTTAACATAAGTCTGATTTCTTAACCTAACCTTCAATTTGTAAATACTTTGATCTGAGTACACAGTATCTGACTTTTTGTAATGCCTTTTAATTTTCTTATCATCATAAAGAATTTTTTTGCTGAAATCGGATCTTAACACACTGCAAAGTAGTTTGGATGGACCTGCCTAAGCCGTAAAAGAGGGATTTGAAATAACTGATGAACATTATTATATAACCTTAATGTATCCGACTAGGTTGAAAAAATGTTTTTTGTCAAAAATGCCGAATTTTTTTTATGATTGTAAAACAACCCCAGCCATTAAAATTCAAAAACCGTTTTTATTTTAATTTTACGTAAATTAGAAATCTAGATATGGTAATTTTAATATGTTATAGTAGTTGAAAACGAAACCAGAAGTAATGTCATCTGAACCGGGAGTAAGTGACATATATGCAGCGTTTAATTATTATTTCCCTAAAATGGAATTTCAAAAACCAAAATTTTAATTATCTGTTTACTAAGCCACAGTTGCTAATAATTATTTCAAACAATTTTGTAGCAAACGATTAGCAACGAAATTTTAGGACTATCACTATTCCGTGTTTGTTTACATTCGACTTTAGATTTACCACGCTTATCTTAATACCGTTTTTTCTATATTTTGCATTATTTTTAGAATTTAAATTATTTTAATTTAATCTTAAATTTATTTTACCTGAAATCATGGGTAAATGTCGTTCATATCGTCCCTGTAAAAGAAAATTTCACGGAAACCAAAATACATGCACTGAAAATGCTTCACGCAAGGAAGAAATTATGACCGCCAGTTCACTGAAGCTGCAGCAATGTAATTAGGTAAATAATGATAAAAGTAATGTTTCAGAACATTTAACAGGAAACAGGTTGATTGATTTGGAAATTTTAATTGGTATTTCTTCCTTATTGTGTTGCCCAACAAAAAAAGTCTGCAGCAGGAAGCCTTTATCTTGTGGAAGATTCAAGGTTTGGATTATCTTCAAACTTTTCTTTGTACTACAAAAATTGCAGTTTCATATCGGCATTTTGTACTTCTAAAAAGTTAGACAAAATGAATGAACTCAATACTCGTTTTGTTTATGGCTTAAGATTGATTGGTAGAGGTGTTTCAGCAGAGAAAACTTTGTGCTGTTTTGAATCTACCTCCCTTTGTCTCGAAGCTTGCATTCCGCGAACAAGAAAAAAAAATCCTCATTGATGCTACTTCCATTGGAGAAAAAATAATGAATGACGCAGCAAAAGGTATAAGACAATTAAAAAAAATCTATACATGATACTGTAAATTGTTGTATTTTGGTGGATGGTACCTGGAAGCGTCGTGGTTTTTCTTCGCTAAATGGTTGTGTTAGTGCAATATCTGTTGATACTGGGAAATTGTTGACTTTGAAACTTTATCTCAGTTTTGTGTTAAAATGCAATTCAAAGACGGAGCTACAAAATGTGAAATTGCGGTGTAATCATCATAGAGGAACTTCAACCAGTATGGAACCGTTTGGGGCTTATCGTATTTTTGAGAGGTTGGAAGATCTTAGAATGTTACGATACACTGATTATTATGGGATGGAGATTCCAAAGCTTTTGATGCCGTGAAGGACATTTACGGAATAGATTCTGTTACGAAGCTAGATGTATAGAGCATATTCAAAAAAGAGTTGGGACAAGGCTTCGGAAATTGAAAAGCAGAAATAAAGGACTCGTAGGGGAAGGTAAATTGGCTAATGGTTGAATTAATAAGCAACATAATTATTATGGAACTGCTATTCGAAGCAATATTGGGAACTTGGACAAAATGCAGTCTGCTGTTATTGCTGCCTTCTTTCTTTGTTGCTCATCAAAACATCAGCCAAAACATGGGCAGTGCCCCGTCGGAGCTGAAAGTTGGTGTAAATTTCAAAGGGCTAATACTTCTAATATTGTGTATCAGGATAAATCCTTGGGACTGCCACAAAATATCGTTAACACGATAAAGCGAGCTTATATGGATTTGTGCGACAGAAATCTTTCAAAGAAATGTTTACACGACAAAACTGAAAATCCAAGCGAAAGTTTTAATGCAATTTTGTGGCAGATATTACCAAAAAAAGTTTTCGTTGAGCATCAAACTTTGCGTTTAAGAGCTTATATTGCTGTTGTTCAGTTTAATAATGGCTTCCAGGGATTAATTTCCATATTAAATTAAATGGGTATTGTTTCGGGCTAGTATACTGTAGGGGGACAAAATAAACCTCAATAATGAGCGCATTCCAGATTCAAAACATCAGTCTCTACCAACAGGAAAAACCTGCAGAAAACTTAGGGCCATTCCGAAGAAAAAGAAATATAAAAATTGAGAAAGAAGAAGGAATAAAATATAAAACTGGAGAATTTTAAGTTTTTTTTTTTTAATATTTACTTTATGTAACTTATAAGTATATTTTTTTAACTTGTTTTTTGAAGAATGAAATTTTCACGATAATTTTCGCATGGAAAGTGGGATAGCTCCAAAACAATTATATAAAATTCAAAGAAATTTGCAACACTTATTTTATAAGCCCTTGAGAGTGCAGCAAACCTCAGGTTTTAAGATACTTACATTTAATCAATTTTATAGTCCTTTTTTAGCTTAGAATATAGAGTAATTTAGACGAAAAATCATTAACGTGAAGTTCGAAGGCTTATTAAATATTTATTTTTGAAAATACTTTTGAACCTGCGGTTTGTGACACTTCAGGTGGATCAATAAATATATCAATGCAATTAAAATTACATTATGTTCAATATATTTTTTATGCTGTTTTTCCTGAAATGGAATTTTTTAAAAAAAATTTTATAAAAATATTTTCTTTTTACAAAAACAGAAGTGTTGCATGGTACTTATTTCAGAATTATAACTCTTTAAGCCTCTTATATATATATGTTCTTTAAAACAATAAAATTCTTCTGATATTCAATTTTTGAAAAATTGGTCTTCGAACCTAGTTGGGTGCCTTAAGCTTTCTAAAGCAGCCTTTTAAATCAAAAGATTTTATCATTCAATATCATCGTCGTAAAGTTTTGATTTTAGGAACTAATTTGATGTCGGGAGTCTAATGCGCCAAGTTGTTTATGTTCGCCAAGAGATGGCCGATAACATTATAATATTGTTCTATTTTTATCGGATGGTCATGTGGTTGTGTGCCATTGGGATAATGTATATTGTACAAGTAGTTCATTTCTATTCATTTTTTCTCACGGTAACCCTATTGATTTTACACGATTTTATAATTCGATTTCTATTCAAATTTAATCAATTTCATTGAAATCATTCTACTGTTATATTACGTGTTGCTGCTTCAGTCTCCTGCTGCATTTTGTGCTATTTTCGAATATAGATATTACTAATATCATTGGTGAGTACCATGATATTTTTTATAGAATATGATGGCTGTGCTTTAAATTATTGTTGTAAATTGGTATTCCCACATTTTTACTTTTAAATAATTCATTTTTTTACCTACCCTATTTGAAATGAAATTACAAAAAAGAACTCGCAGTTTTTGGAATGTTGCTCGTAATCAGCAAAAATTGATATTCATTATTGATTAATTTTATTATATAATGTAATCAGTTTTTGTATAATAAAATAGAAATATATAGCTCAAGTATTTTTATGAAATTATACATGATTTTTATATATAAAAATTCTTATAATATTTTGAGTATTATTATTTTATATATTACATAATTCTTATTGTATTATATTGATATTGACTATTAATTGATAATTGTTATTCTTAATCTATTCCAATATATTTTCTTTAAAATATATTTCAAGTAGTTATTTTAAATTGTTTCCTTGATGATTTGTTTCATCGAAGCCGCTATCTAATTAGTTCTATCTATAGACAACAAGAATAACATTCCGATATCAAATTATATATTCTAAATTTACTTCAAAAACATAAAAAAATATTATTTTAAAAGTTAGAAAACTTTAAGATGAAGTCGAAACTAATCTATGCGGTTGTCGTCTTTGGAAGTTAAATCGGAGATATATATACTTATATTCACTGTGACAAAATGAAAAAGTATTCGTTGCAGTTTAAGAGATAACACGCGAATGATTCTTTTGAAGCAGGTATTTTTGTCCTATTATATTTCATTCAGAAATAAATTATACAGAGCGCGTGAGCTTAGTTTCTTGTATCCTAATCCCAATTCTGGGGAACCAAATCTTATCCAAAACAGATTTTGCAGATTGGAAAAATACCAACGTTTGATTCAATCTATTTCTGATCCAAACACTCTATGTAAAATATGTATTGGGTTGTTGAAATTAAAGTTTTCTACTCAGACGATTCTACAGGACATTATATAGGTTCTACAGACATAAAATTAGGATGAGATAAAAAAAGAGAGATAATTATAGGATTAAATTTCTTAAACTGCCCGGTAATTTTACATAATAAATGTAAATAAACTTCTAGGCTTTTTATAATACAGACATTTTTTTTAGTTACATATTTTTAATAAAACATCCAGAAATAAGCAGCATTTTAATAGATAACGGTAAAAATTATTTATTAAATGTTTAATAAAATTGATACAAATAAATTTTCAAAAATCTTATAAGCAGTGCTTTTTTCTACATTTAAGTATCCGACTACCCTCAAATTGCCAATTTTTATAAAAATTTGACATTTTTCTTGTTTTTATAGGCCATATTATTTGATTTATAAAAAAAACTTTTTTGTTCACTGGAGCAAAAACTACAAGTGTTTTAGTAAAAGCCAATGCAATTGTTTTACGCGTAATGTAGCTTTAATAATTTAGCAATTAATTTAAGGCGATATGGTACCCTTAAAATATTTATCTGTCGAAAAAAAGTTTATTGGCTTATTTGATACCCCGAACTTTTATAAATATGCCTGCAAAATTTAAAGCTTTACCTGCATTTTTCATTAAGTAATGGAGCAATGTCTGATGCTAAACAGCAACTACCACACCTACATTTCAGATTTTCTGCTAGAAAAGAGCCTGATAAAAAATGAATTAATCATTTTTCTAATGCGCATCAATGAGATTGACATTATATATGCAGCAATAAATCATTTTAAGAAAGGATTGTGCAATTCATGCAAAAATTCTAGTTTGTGAATTATTTACTGAAAATCAAATGGATTGGGTCAAGATTTAAAAGGTGTGCGTGCTTTTTATAATATTATTATGAATGAAATTAAAACTTCAAAACGGATACTCCCAAAGCACAAATACTAAATCTCATTTTGATAACTCAGATAATTAAAAATCTAATTCGCAAGAATAGAAAAAACTCTCCCATTTTTATATATTTGTTTTTGGTGATATATATATATCCTATGTGTGCGAGATTCAACACTTTTATTTTTTAAATATTTTAAGGTATTTATTTAAACAAATGCACATATACAATTCTTAGATTTTGATGTATTTTACCTATAAATTGTTATTTGATTTTGCTTTTATTCGTGTACAATATTTAACATGCGAAAGCTTTTAAAATCAAGGAAATAAAAAATAAAGGCATAAATATCTTTTGTACTTGTGCATTAGCTCTGAGTATGGAATTAGCTCTGAAGTGTGTGTATTTATTTTTTTATAATTATTAAGATAAAATTTTATGAAATATTGATCTTTCATTCGTTTTTTTCTGTGTATTCATGATGGCAGTATACTATTTAATTGTTCTACATTTGTGCAATTTTTTATGGTAAGTAGTTTTAAATAAGCTAATTAACATTTCATAAAAGTTTCAGACTATTCGATGAATATTATATCATGCTATTCATGGAATGAAAACTTCAAACTCATATTTCTCCTTGATGAATTTTTGTACATATACTGTTATTCAAAACCCTAAGGCTTTTTTGATAATTGAAGTAGGGGTTTGAAATTTTTTATACATGTTCTGAAATGTATGTTTTGTAAAACTGTGCATGGAATTAGCTCTAACATGTTTAGTACTTTTTCTAAAAAATTTCAAAATCAAAATTAATGTTTTTTTGAGAATTTTTGGGAGTTTAATTACAAAAAAATTAATAAAGAGTTAAATAGCAGCAGCAGAAGAAAATCCATGCACAGGTTTATGTAGAATATTGTAAGGTACTTGGAAAAAAAATTGAAAGAAAAGAGACATATTTAAAAAAGCCTTAGGGATTTAAAAAAGGCTTAAAAAAGCTAAAAAAAATTTAATTTGACAAACACTTTGCAACAAATTAAAATTTTTTTGTATGGAATTATTATTTTTTATTAACCTTTATGAAATACAATTAAAACCAAACATCAAATATTAAAAATAAACAAAATTGTGAAGATTTACCATTTCGCCTTAAGCATACCTTAAGATGCTTTTTTCAAGAAATGTACTTTTTTGAAAATGCTCAACAGGGGACAGCAATTGCTGAAAAAGTTTTTAAAAATAATAAACTGAATTTCTTTTGTATGTTATGTATAACATTATAAATGGTTTAAACGTCAGATTCTTCAAGAACTCTTTTTTTAAAAAATTATAGTCCCTTATATAAATATATTCTTTGTTTCCCTAAGCGATTTCATATAAGAAATAAAGTGCTCTAGTTTTTGAAACAATTAAAATAAAAACGTATCACTAAAGCAATTAAAAAATTAATAATACAGCAAAACTTCAGAATTGAAAAATAGTTTATAAACTTTTGGTAAAGAATGGGCCCCGTTTATGTTATTTTGCGTAAATTTTTACTATTTTTTTCTGATTTTTGTAATAAGTAACTTTTACCCGCAGCTAGGCTCGCGATGATGTCTTTAAATAACTTTCAAAGTCGTAATCATTGTCATTAGAAAGTAAATAATATAATATGGTAATTTTTTTATTGCTTGATTGGAACCAATAAAATTTAAAAATTCTGAGATTAAGCTTAGTTTAAAAGACTGAAATCATAATTTATTATAATAATTAACAACAAAAATTCAATAACTTATCTATTAATATTTTTAAAAATTGAAAGTTTCTACGTTTTATATATATATCCTCTTTTAAAACAGAACATTATTCTAAGATGCTACTTTATACCATATTATATGTTCTTCCGTCAGTCGCAAATATGTGAAGATTTAGGCATTGGCCACACCGATCAGGCTACATATAGTTGGACATGGGGAAAATATTGCTTTTCCAAATGCACTTCTGCTACCTGAAATGTTAGCTTTGTTAATAGCAACAGTAAAACTGGAAATTGAACTCGTTTGAATTGAAACGGAAAATCAGTGGGGTGCTTGGAATTCGAGGTATGTTAAAATTATCCTTTTTCATGACATATGTTAAAATACTTGCAACAAGTATATTCTGCATCAATTTTGTGATCCAAAGCCTCATTAATTTACATAGTCGAGGAGCACTGAGATTTTGCATAAGTATAACTGGTACATTTAGTTTTAATTGAAGATAATGTGAGGGTGCACCTGAAAGTTCAAGTGAATTTAAGAACTCCTTGGGATATGAAGTACTTTGTTCTTTATCCATGATGGTATTCATTGATAAATATTTCTTCAATTCCCCCTCCCCCGCACGTCGTTTGAATTTTCAATATTGATTTTATGGGCAATGTCATTGTTGGGCGCCAATATTGATTTTGCGATCAACCACTGATCCTAATTTAAATTTTGATGCATGCCGGGTAGATTTGTGCAATAAGATTTACATCATTTTCTACCTTATTAGAAAATTCTCTGGAAGTAAAATATAACCTCCAGCAATTGAGTCCAAACATCTTTAACCGATTTTAGATTGCATCTCTGCATAATGTTCCGAATCTACGTTATTATGAAGATGAACTCTCATATTCGTTTTCAGACTCAATTTTTTAGCTTTGGCCCAAAAGCTTGATGATTCAATAGCGACTTATTTCATCTGCCGGTGTACCCCCCTCTGGATTATAGGGAGAGTTTTTCAAAAATCAATCGCCAATACGTAATAAAGATACCATTCATCTCTCCTATAATATCTGTACTATAACGTAAATGCTGAAGAGTCCAATTTAAAGCTTCTATAGCTTTCTTGTGAGACATCGTACTTCCATCGCACACTAAAAGCTTAACGGTGGAAGCATCCTGCCTTGAGAGCTCTTTTTTCTGAAATTTCAGATGAGTGAATCCTCGGATTCATGATTAAGCCAAAATTTAAAACGGAATGTGCAGTACGACCGTTCGTCAATCAAGTCTTCGCTATACCAGAAGAAGTCATAGCAATTGCTCTCTTCTGGGTTTTTCTGATGTCCATTAACAATAAGTTTAGCAAAAACGTTTTTTCGGTTACTCCAGTGGCGTCGAGTAAAAAGAGTGCACCACTGCCGAATTCTATTTCGCGTAACACTGGTTGGAAAACGTGACTTCGTTCTGGAGTTAATTGAGGGATAAATTCTGTTACTTGATGTTGCAATGCTATAAAATTGTAGTATAATTTTCAAGTAATTTCATTATCGAAGCCATTTCCGTCGACACGTCTAGGGCTAATCATTCCAAAATCATGTAGCCTCTTCCCAATCATTCTGAAAACCTTTATTGTGTTTCGTTGTAGATGAGTTCATTGAAAGACATATTTGCTTGTACTTGCTGCAATCGTTGCAAAATATATTCCGCCATGTAGTATTTGTACTTATTCCAAAAGGTTTGAGGATTAGAAAGACCGAAGATGAATAAGTATTGCTTAAAGCTCCTTAATTTTACTCGGCGAGTGACATTTTATGGCTTCCTCTGTAGTAATATCTAGTGTATCTTCAAAGTAATACCTCCAGTAAAATGTCTAGGTTATGTATAAGTGAAAAATTTTGTGAAAAATATGGATATTGTATAAATAGGTTAAAAAAAATTCACAATAATAAATATTCGAAAAATCAAAAGTTTTTATGAAACTGTTAATTACCGTATAATTTTCAATATCATGCGCTCACTTCTTTAAAACTTCATTTTGTTTCCCTCTTTAATAAGTGGGAGAATATTTACATTAAAATATCTGGGATTTTCGGAATAGAGAACTTATTAGCCGCTTTGGCGATATTTCCAAAGTTTGAGTTTGACATTTAACAAACGTAATGTAACAAACGTTCGACTTTTAATAAAAAATCATTTAAAAATTGCTTATGTTAGTTCCTGTAGGAATATGGAGATAAGATATAACTTATGTTACATGCTGATAATGTAGCTTTACATTGGTGAAGTAATTTTAAAATCGGATCAGCCGTTTCCGAGATTAGCCGGAACAAACAGACAAACCAACTTATAGACAGACAGACAAAAATTTTAAAAATTCATTTTTTGATGTAAGTACCGTATATACCTGAAAATTCATTTAGTAAAAAGCTGCTAATTTGGAATTACAAACAGACACTTCAATATTATTTTTTGTGTAGATAAATTATTTTTATCTTCTTAATTTTAGCATATTTTTCTTAAAATGTACTAAACAAATCTAAAAATAAAACAAAAAAAATTATTATAGTTCCATTTTTTTTTAAAGTTGTCGCAGGTAGTCGTATACCTTAATTTATATTAACAAATAAATCAAATTGAATTGTCTCTTTATAATTTAAAATTAACAGTGTTTAACTAAATGCATTTAAAAGAATATACAATACATACATCAAAAAATTAATTTTTAAATTTTTGTCTGTCGGTATGTTTATTCCGGCTAGTCTCTTAAACGGCTGGACCGATTTGAAAAATTCTTTCAAAAAAGTTAAGATACATTAAAAGCGAGTAAGGTAGGATTTATTTTAGCCCCGTATTCTTACGGGAACGGGAACTACGCAGGTAAAACGTTGGAGAGTTGCTTACACCCCACCAAGTTGGCTCAGGATTATGCATTTTGTCAATTCCGGAAATTTTCATAAAATGTTTTCTCATTCTTGTATCAAATAACTAAAACGTACTGGAATTTAAATTTTTTTACAAAAAGTTATTTTTTAAATCTTTATTTTTATTAAATGTCAAACGTCTATTATGTTACGGTTATTAAATGCCAAACTCAAACTTTGAAAAAAAAATCATTTAGTTGACTAAGTAATTTTCTATTCCGACAATCTAGAAATTTTAAAGCATATTTTTAAGTAAAAAAAAGTTTTTAAGTAAAGTTTTCCATGAAGTGTTTCGTAAAATTGAATCTAGCAGTAGTGTACTCTTTTTTCTCGAAGCCCCTGAAAGAACAAAAAAAAAAAACCTTTTTGATAAACTTTTTATTAATGTTCGTCAGAAAAAAACCAGAAGATATTAGTTGCTGTGACCTGCTCCGGCAAAGCCGCGGCACTATCACCTGCACATTCCGTCTAAAATTACTGTTGAATATTGGACATGAAAATTCATAAATATGCAATTTTAGTAAAAATAGCTCTGAATGCAGAATTCTTGGAGAATGTAAGTTTTTAGTGTTGGATGAAAGTACGATGCGTTGCAAGAAAGATATAGAAGCGTTAAATCGGTCTTTTCAGGATTTACGAGATAGTACAGATATTATGGAAAGAATGGTAGATTTATTGGCTGGTTATTTCTGACAAATTCTCCCTATAATCCACTGGGGTACGCCGGCAGATGAAATTAGAATATGTATTAAATAATCAAACTTTTGGGTGAAAGTTGAAAAATTCAGTCTGTCAAAAAGAATTGAGAGCGCATCTTCATTATGGCGTTTATTTGGAACATTATGTAGAGACGCAACTGAAAATCGGTTATCTATAATTGGATGCAAATGTGTTGGAGGTTGCATTTTACTTTTCAAAGAATTTTCTAATTTAGTATAAAATAATGTAGATTTTATTGTTCAAATTTATTCGCACATAAAACAAAGATTAAATTATGATCAGTGGTTTTGTACAAGATCAATATATATGTCTTACAATGAGATTGTAAATTAAATAAATATTGAAAATTTAAACGACGTGCGCCGAAGGGGGGAAATGAAGAATTATTTATCAGTGAATACAATCATGGATAAAGAACAAAGTACTTCATATACCACGGAGTTCTTAAATTCACTTGAACTTTCGGGTATACTCTCACACAAACTTCAAATAAAACTAAATGTACCAGTTATACTTCTGTAAAATCTCAACGACCCTAGACTTCGTAATTGAACTAGGTTTCGGATCACAAAATTGATCAGAAAATACATGGTGCTAATATTTTTTCGTGAAAAACGTAAAGTGTTATTATACTTCAAATTTCAATTATACCCATTGAACATATCATTTGAATGGAATTGGACTATCGTTTTCAATTGAATTATCGCTCAAATTCTAATCAAGTTCAATTTTTTCTTGTTGCTATTACAAATTAAAAAGGGCAAAAATTGCCGGTAGCAGGGGTGAATTTGGAAAAGCA
>BMAO01030475.1:0-35000 GCA_019973975.1 Trichonephila clavata
CGCCCGCTTCGCTGGGTATTTCATGATGTTTTATAAATTTTTACTGCTTATATATATGTATAAATTATTGATATCTAAGTCTAGCATTAAGAATTCGATTGTAATTGAAAATATACTTATACCTGTAACTGTCACCTGTTGATAAAAAAAAAGGCAGAACTCATCTAATTTGTATTTTCTAAAAATCTCTAAAATTGAGGCATAGTATGATGTTTGCTCTTTCGTAACTCAAAAACCAAGTGGATTCCCGCAAAACCAATTTCGGTGATCTCTACTCCGTAAATTGAACATGCAAGCCAAATTTCAAGTCTAAATCTAACAGAAAAAAACAAAAGTTTTACTATCAATATCCCCGTAATCCGTTGAGAGCCGTTTTCCAAAATAACCGCTCTTAGCGAATTCAATTCAACAAAAGAAAAATGCAAACAAAATTTCATTATTATAGTCCTTGTAGCTCGAAAAATAATTTTTTGTCAATACGTCCCAGTAACCCCCTGCAACCCCCAGAACTTGATTTGCTCAAAATTTATTCTTAGTGGATCCCTATTCAACAAAAGAAACATGCTTAACAAATTCAAGTATATGGGTCTAACAATTAAAAACAGGAATTTTTTTTCTGTAACTCCTCTTGACCCCTCGCAAACATCCTTAGGGTCAATTTTCGTTTTACTCTTTGTTAGGGGAACTCTATTCCATGAAAGGAACATGCCTACCAATTTTCAAGCAGGATGATCAAATAGTTTAAAAATGGAAATATTTATCGATTACGCCTCTTAATCTCCCGAAATTAAACTTAGTAGTTGATATTCGCGAAACCCATTTTTAGCGGTTCTCTACTTTACGAAAGGAATCTGCTTATCAAATTTCAACACTGTACGTCTAGCAGTTTAAAAATGGGATAATTATCTATAACGCCACTTGAGCCCCGCAAACGCCAACTTCTGGGTCTGTTTTCACAAAACCCATTTTGTAGGGGAATTGCGCTCTATGAAGGAATCTGCTTAGCAAAATTTGAAGACTGTGCGTAAAATAAATTAAAAATGCAAAAAATTATCAATAACGCCCCTTGAACCCCCGCAACACCACCTAGGGGTCGATTTTCACAAAACACATTTTGTATTGTATTCTATCCTATGAGAGGAATCTGCTAACCAAATTTCAAGACTGTGAGTCTAATAGTTTAAAAATAGAAATAATTATTTATATCTGCCCTTAACCCCCCGCAACACCACTTGGGGGTCAATTTTCTCCAAACCCGTTTGTAGCGGATATTTACTCCATGAAAGAAACATTCCTACCAATTTTCAAGCAGGTAGGTCAAGTAGTTTAAAAACGAAAATATTTATCTATTACGCCACTTAATCCCCCGCAACGCCACTTAGAGGTCTGTTTTCACAAAACCTTCTTATAGCTGATCTCTACTCTATGAAAGAAATCTATTTATCAAATATAAAGACTGTGCGTCTAATAGTTTAAAAATGGAAATAATTATCTACAACGCCCCTTAAGTCCCGCAACGCCACTTGGGGCAATTTTCACGAAACCCATTTTGTAGCGTATCTCTACCCTATGAATAGGAATCTGCTTACTAAGAATCAAGACTGTACGTCTAGTAACTTAAAAATCGGAATTTATAACGCCTCTTAAACCCCCCGCCCCGCAATACCCCTTGGGGGTCAATTTTCACAAAACCCATTTTGTAGCGGATATTTACTCCAGGAAATAAACATACCTACCAATTTTCAAGCAGGTAGGTGAAGTAGTTTAAAAACGGATATATTTATCTATTACGCCCCTTAATCCCCGCAACGCCACTTAGAAGTCTGTTTTCACAAAACCCGTTTTGTAACTGATCGTTATTCTACGAAAGGAATCTATTTATCAAATTTAAAGACAGTGCGTTTAATAGTTTAAAAATGGAAATAATTATCTATAACGCCCCTTAGCCCCTGCAACGCCACTTGGGGGTCGATTTTCACCAAACTCATTTTGTAGTGGATCTCTACTCTCTGAAAGGAATCTGTTTACCCAATTTCAAGATTGTACATCAAGTAGTTTAAACATGGAATCAATTATTTATAACGCCCTTAACCCCCAGTAACGCCCCTTGCGTTTCGAATTTCGGAAAATCCGTTCTTAGCTGATGTCTACTCTATGAAAGGAACATGTCTACCAAATTTCAAGTCTGTAGGTTGAATAGTTCCAGAGATATCGTGATTAGTCAGTCAGTCAGTCAGTGAGTCGCTTTTCTCCTTTATATATATAGATAAGGATTTTGCGTAAAAATACATCTTATGAAAGGTGTCAAAGACAATTGATATTATAAAATTAATCTCTGTACAATTTCTCCGAACCCTATTATGTGAGTATAAATCCTTATCACTGTTATACACTTGAAATGAATTTTCATAAAAAAATTATTTGTATTTTAACAAAAAAAAATACTCTATGTTTTAAAATATGTAATTCTAACAAACAATAAAAGTTTGTAGAATATTAGTTAAAACTATTATCAAAGTATGAAAAAAAAGGGACCATGAGATCATATTTACTAAAGGTTTCATTGAAAAATGCGGTTGTACGCTCATTTTTCCCGAATTCCACATTTATGAATGATTTCATATGGCTATTTATTAATTTCAAGTTATTTCACAATGAATTCATTCTTTAATTTCGATAAGAGTTCTTGTAACAGACTTTCGAATACGTTAATGGAATTTATTTTGTTAAACTAAAGTTTATCGAATACTTTCCATTTGAGATGTTACTTACAGAAACAGAGTTTTTAAATAAATTGATTTGATTAGTTTCAGTCAGAAGAAATGCTTTTTTTCCCCCCGTATTTTTTTTTTTTTTTTTTTTTTTTTTTTTTTTTTTTTTGCTACTAGAACGAAAATATTCGAAAATAAATGTGAACTTTTGTATATGAGACAAACATAGTATTTTTTTAAAAAAATTATTATTATTATCATTATTTTAAAATTCAGGAAAATACGTTGCTGTAAAGAAAAATTATTTTTAAAAATTATTCTTTTAGAAATTTATTTTAAACAATATAATTTAAAAAAAGTTATATTAATGTGAGTCTTGTAGTATAACAAATATTTTTGTATATTAGGACAATACTAAATAAAAAACACAAAAACGAATTTAAAAATCTCATTTTATACGAATGTAATCTTCGTGAACGAACAATTATTCAGTTTCTTCTTAATTTTTACTATTTTGACCTTATTCAAAAATGTTCTGTAAAACAGAAATATCACTTCAATAGACATTTAATTTCATTTAAAAATGTAAGGAGTCATGATGACTGGGCACTAATTTTCCGTTATGATAATTTGCTTAGTTTCAGAATATAAAAGAAGCAGCTTAAAGAATATTTCGCACTGAAAAGCTCAATAGAGTTCTAATTGTTGATTTTCCATACTACGTTCTTTGAAATGCAGCCTACAAGTAACAAAAAAAAAAAAAATTATTTGAAAAAAATTACCACAGTTAATTGCACCATAAATCATGCATATCTTTTCACCGTCATTTTCCAACCGTGAAAACATAAAAGAGTCCAATTAGGAATTCCATTAGTTGATTATGGACAAAAATGTGTCTTATCTCTTTTTCCCATTTTAAAACCAAATGCTCAATTATTTGAATTTAAATATCTGATGATAATTGTAACTTAGTTGCTCGTTGGATTGTTCAAATTTTTCTCAAACAAATAAGAAGCACCCTCTTAAATTCCAGGTCATCTTAGGGCAAGATAAGATACACGGAAAATCCGTATTCGAATTTCCTTACTTCAGAATCAGGGTCGTTGCTCGTACATAAGAAACTTTAGGTCACACTTAAACAAGCCAAATTTTTTCTAAAAAAATTACTTAGTTTTTAAATTAAATTGTACTATGTTGATTTTAGATTTAGTTCAGTTGAAATGCGTTAATGAAATGTTAAATGTATACAAACATTAATAAAAGAAATAATTGAATTTATAGACGAACACAACGATCACATTCAAGAATTTTGGGGGCCGTGGTAGCCTAGTGGTTGTGGTCACGAACTCGTGGTCAGCGTGTATAATTCCAGCCCTAGTGCCACTGAAGACCACAGTGTAGAGGGACTGATGAAATATTTTTTCTAGATCACTATTTGAAATTATTATATTAATAACTTTTGCAATACGTAGTGTAAAATCTGAAATGTGATTCCTTTTCATCCTAAATTCTTTGTTTCTTGACATACGCAGTTTCATTTTTTGCCTTGCTTACACGAGCAAAAATATGATTTAGTATTTGATACTGATAGTAAACCATTGTGTTATTTAGTTATTTAATAAAGACATCCAAATTATAATATAAAAGTAAATTACATTTAAATTCATGTCCATGAAAATAATTACAAGATAAACATTTAAAATAACGTTTCTAAATGCGTATTTGTTGTGAAAATATATTTGATTTTTATTAGTACCGCCAAATTCTGATTTAACACAATTTTGATTATGAATTAAATGGTTCATCGAAGTAACTTAGTCGATTGAACTAACGTCCAATCAGTTCAAATAGTCGAGTTTTCATTGAATTATAATTTACGAATTAGAAAAATTATCCTTAAAATTTAATTAATCAATCCAGTGAAAATAAAATTATAATTCTAACATAAGATCTTATCTGATAGCAAGATCATTTTTCAGGGGGGGGGGGGTAATCTAAAAAAATGGTGCAGATTATTCGAATGCTTCTATTCCTTTTATATATACTTTGGAACCGGCTACTGAATTTCGTTTAAACCAAAATTGAAATTTCATCAATCCATGTATTCCACACAGTTATTCTTAAAATAACACAAACTATGGTAAAATTTAAAATTTCTGAAATATTTTCCCTGAGCACGTGAAGAACCATTTTGTTGTGCTTAGTTAGAGTTCAAATAAATTTTCAAAATGATGCTTGTTTAAAATAATATTCGATCATGGAACATGAAATCAAGAGTTCTCCAACTTTAAATTGCGTCTAACCTTTTAACATAAAAGATAAAAAAAAATACCCATACTACTTTGGTGATTATTCCAAATACGTGAATCACATAACCCTAACCATTTCACGCTTTGAAAAACTTCATAACAGTAGAAAGAAAATAAATCCGAAAGAGAGAGAAAGTGATAAAAGAGAAGCGAGTTGAAGGACAGTGGCCATAATCAATGCAGACCACATCCATGCGCGTAACCCTGACCAGCGGAGAAGAAGGTCTGTGGGTCTTGGGCAGTAGGCTACAACGCATCCGATCAAGAGTCAAGGTTCTGTCCGGAGCTGGCCTTGGTCCAGTGATCTAACCCTTACGCAAAAATAGGTAATTGTGACGTAACCGGTTAGGTGATGGTAAGGTTTGGTTGCGGGGCATGTTATGAAAATAGACTCTCTATACGTAATTCTTCCAGATGGTTCGCGTTTGTAAACAAAACAAAAAGCTTCTGTAGTAAGAGCTCTGTTTTGTTTATTTATTTATCGCTTGTTCTATATTGATTGATGAGTTATAATTAATGCTATTTATGTAATATAATATAAATCCGATTAAATTTCCAAGCAAAAAGAGGGATACTAATAGAATTTTTAAATTTTAAAATGCAGTGAGTTTGCACAACTAACCTAGCTCGTATAAAATGCATATTAAATTATTAGTCATGACATTAAAAAAGATTTCCTTTTTTTTCATACACATTGTTAGGCAAAATTATTTCTAAACATATGGTACCTTCTATTCCAGCGGTCACCAACCTTTTAAACTTCGTGGGCTACAAAATGTGTAATTTTTTATATTTGGAGGACTACTAATGTCATTGACCACACCAAATGGCAAATCACTACAACTCGATTGTCATTCTTATTTATATTTGTTCATACATTTCCATATCCCTAAAAAGGAAGAACGATATGGCAACGCAAAGCAATACCGACAAATTGAAATGTTATGCCTCTAATTTAACATGGTTGCCATCTCTCACTTTCAAGTATCGTTAGGAACATTTGCAAAAGTAGCTAAATATTAAGAATTTTAGCTACAAAGAGTAGCTAAAATTTTAAAAAAAGTAACCAATATTCCATAATACGTTTTGTTACTCGTCATTTTAAAAAGTGAATCTTAAAAAAAAAATAGTGTCTCAGTTTTTTTTTTTGGACCATTAAAATTTTTTTTATGGACTGCTACAGGTTGACGGCCGCTGTTCTATTCCACCCAAAAGTAATGCGGCTAAAAACTCGAGTTTAAACTACCTAGCTTTAAAATGATCTAGAAATAAACTAACAGAAATACTGAAAAAAAATTCTAGTATTTTAAGGAATTATAAATGAATTTCTCACTCTTAATTTGTAAATACCCTAAAACGTAATAAAATTGATGGTGTAATAAAATGATTACCAGCCTTCAACAACAAAGGAATGAAAAGGTCTGACGCTTGTTTCAGTTGATACTTCTGCTATCTATTTCAGTATAAGGAAACGTTAAATTGGTAAATTGAATGGTTAGAAAACGATCCAAAAACCATTTCATCAGAGAGAGAGAGAGAGCATTGAGTTTTACCCAGATTGTTCTATTTCCTATTTAAGATATTTCCTTGTCTGCTTGTGGTTAATGTTTAAACCCCTGATTTAACTTTTTCCTTGTCTGTCTGCCTGTGCAAAGAATAGATCCTCTCACCTACTCTCTTCTTGTGGCAGAATTTTAAAACATACAGATTGATCATTCTCGGAAAGTGATTTTGAAAATATCGTACTAGGATTTTATTGCTAACCTCTTTTGTCGAAAGTGAATACGCGCAGAAAATCCTTTAATGAAACTTCTGAATATATATATATACTCCTGTGACTTCTATGTTTAAGTTTTAAAAATATTTCATTAACTAAAACTTATAGTTTTTTTTTCCAAATAATTTTATCACTCTGTTAGGAGATACTTATTAAAAATAAGTATATTGAAGGGAAAAAAAACATGGTGCAAAACCTTGAAATTGTCTCATGAAAGAATTTCATTTCGAAAATGAGGTTTAGTACTCATTTACTTTTTCTTATCATCAGAAAATATACCGTATTTATTCGAATCTAAGCCGCACCCCATATTCTCAGCAAGTTTTTTTGCGAAAAATGAAAAATAATATAAAATGGTTTATTGAGATATCCAATTTTAAGAAAGTAAAAAATAAATTTTGAATGAGAACTAAGAAAAAGCGAATAATTAGTTATTTTACCAATATTATAAAGTTTTAAATACATACATGAACCTGTGTAATCGTCCCATCCAACGATTTTTCCTTCGATTCCAAGCCACATCCGATTTTCAGTAGCATTGACATTGCAAAAAAAAGCGTGACCTAGATTCAAGTAAATACGATATTTCATTTCAATATGCTCTATGTAGCAACTCGTGCCACAGATTCTTGCCACAAGGAAGGAAATTTTAAGCGCATTTTTGCTAGCCTATAGGAAAATTCAAACAGTTAAAAAAGAAGTAATTAATAATTTCGCTTGGGATTGTATCAACGGTAATCTTTGTTCTAATTTATTTTTATTCAATGGATTACTGTATCTAACGTAATCGTCTTTTTTACATTGTTGTTCTAGTCGTTATTCTTTACTTCATGTAGTTTGTTAATAAAATGATGGAAGAAAATTTTGTAATGCTTGAGAGGAATTGAACAACGCGGACTTCTTAATAAGAAAATATATTATACTCTAAAAACATGCAAATAATAATAATTTTTTAACTCATAATGCACGCGAAATACGCGTAACTTTGTGATAAAAATGAAATATTAAATACCGTAAAATCCGGCGTATAACGAGCATTTTTAGTACAAAAAATAAGATCGAAATTTAAGGGTGCACGTTATAAGCCGGGTATAAAAATGAGAGCTTTAAAAATTAAAAATAGATGAGTATAGAAAAATAAATAGACTTCTGCATGTATCTAAATGTTGTTTATTTAAAAGAAAGGATATCCCTTATGAACTTAAAGGGCTGTATTCTAGAAGTATATACATATTTTTTTCCTTCTAAAGCTTGGTACCAACCTCGAATAAAGGACTTCAAAACATAAGAGCATTGTGCACGTATATTTCAGATTTCTTCGTTGAAAAGGAGGTGCGCGTCATACGCCGAATATACTTAAAAGTTGCAACTTGAAAGTATAGATGCGCATTATACGCCGGATTTTTCGGTAGTTATCTTTACATCTATTAAAATTGCTAGAGAGAAAATATATTTTATAATTTTGTAAGCTAAATATTGGATTTCACTTAAGAAATATTCTAAGCCAATATACTTCTATAAAAAGATGAAAAAACGTCGTTTATATTGGAGAGATAATATTTTGAAATTTAGCTATACATGAAATATATAGGAAAGCCATATGCTAAGTATTTTCGTCTATATTCTGTTCAAATGCATTTCATTCAATTTAATTTTGTGACCAATCTTGAGAAATGATGAATTCAGTAATTGTGAATTTTAATAAGAGAATTATGAAAAATAATTTTACTTTTTTCATATTGAAACATTTTTTTTATAAAGTAAATGATTGCGTGTTATCCCTATTGACATAAAATAGTGCAATTCTATCAAAAATATACAAGCTAAAAGTTATATATTATGTGCGTTTAAAATAATTCTTGAATTATTTTCCCTTCTTTATAGATTTTTTGTGCCCCTCAAAAGAGAAGCAAATTAAGATTAGAAATGGACTTTGGATATGTTTTTAATGCAAATTCTTACTGATAGTTTATCGCTTTTAAATTCTATCTCTTGGCTATTTATCATTAACTATCAGCATACAAACACTTATTATACACACACACACACACATATATATATTTTCCAAAAAAAATTCTTAATTTTTTTTACAAATAATAATTTATATCGAGTGATATGGCAATACATATATTTATTTCGAAGTAATTATGGTAGAGAAGAGGGGTAATTATTGTATATGTGTTAAGCGAAATTACTTGCACACTATTTAATCTGATTATAACAGAAGAGCTTATTTAAAAACCTATTTTTCACAGACAAGTTTATCTCTAGTTTTCAAGTCAAGAAAGTTCAAAATAAAAATATTTTCAATAACTTCACTGGAACTTTTCTAAATCTTTTAATTTTTAAAATATAATAATTACGTAATACTTAAACTTTTTCCGCATTTTTTGACGGTTTAATATTTTACGATATAATGTATCGATAAGACCTATAAAAATAATTAAATGGCTCAAACTAAGTGATAAAGTTATTCCTTCAGAATCTGCTAAAAATTATAAAAATATTTATCTAAGAAGGTCTATTATTTATATATTAAACGAAGAAGCATACGTGGAGAGAGAAGAGCTCATTCAAAAAATAAACAGAATTAAGAAGACATTTATGAGTTTTGATATAGAGACCAATGATAAAATAAGATTTCAAATTAAAATAGTATTCTGAAAAAGAAATTTGCTCTGGAAATTCTTAAAAACATTTCTGTCGATTTGGTTTTTCAAGCGTCTGAATTACAGTAAACGTTAGAAAAATACTCAGATCATTCAAACTTGTATGCGATGTGCTTTTTCTTCCAAGCATTATGAGACAATATGTAAGTTAAAAAATTATAACACAAGCATAAAGAATATTTCTGTATGTTTTACAATTCATGTGTTTAATTCTTTAAAAAAGTTATTTCATGAAAAACTAAAAAAAAGCTTATTTTCTTAAAACGCAATCGTAACATCAAGGAGGGGAAAAAATTCAGAACACTTTTATTAATTATATGCTCCATGCAAGAAAAAAAAAATAATAATCTTTATAAAACTTTTTCGTTTTAACCGCGAGTTTTATATATAAGCCGTGTTAAAAGAATTTTAAACTATAAATAAACCTTAAAATATTTATCAAACACAAAAAAAAAGGAGAAAAATGTCTTCTCACACCAAATGACGCCTAATTTCTTTGTATTACTTCTTAATTGCTTTTGCAGTCAAAGACATTTGTAAATGAGTCACAGTCATGGGAAATAAATCTCCGTCATTTTTCATTATAAAACTGTATATGTAACAATGAATTGAGTTTATGAAAAAATGTCTTATTACATAAGGTCTTCTACGTATTACCACTGCATAGAATTAATTGTGTGTATGGTGAATAAACAGTTTTTTGTACTGAAATATATTAGATAGTTGGGAGAGTAAAAGATTTTCAAATGCAAATATTAGAATTGTATTATTGTTTAAAAATAATTGTACAAATTTAGCATTTTTCAAAAATATATCGAATACTTTCAGAAACGAAATATTTAACATAAAACGTCGAAACAAAGAAAAATTTATGCGAATAATTTCTTCATCATCTGAAATTACCAGTAATTATCTCAAAACAAGAAAACAGGATACATGATGAACAAAAAAGATTAAAAGATTTTTACTTAATAGGAAAAAATAAAAATAGAAACTCCATTTTCTCTTGCTGTATTTAATATAATTTTTTTACATTCAGTGAACCGCAAAAGTATTCATACACATGCAATTTCCTATAAAATATAATGTTTTCGACTAAAAAAATTTACATATCGAAATTGTAATTTTTTTAATGATATCTGCAACTTGCTCTTAATGGGATAAAATAATCAATTTTTAAAACATAGTATAACTATTATTTTGAAAAATTAATAATAAAAAAACTATAAAAAAGTTACGCACAAAAGTCTTTGAACACTTAAAAAATATCCCAACATAGCTTGAAATATTACGTTTCTTTCCAATAAGATACTTATTTAGTAAGATATCTTTTGCAGCCCAATGGTTGAGCGCTTCCACACCACAGGTCCGAGGTTCAAACCCCAGGCAGGACAAGGTCGATTACGCTTTTCATCCCTTCAGTTAATGAGGATCGATAAATGAGTACTAAGCTTTCTTGGGAACTTAACACTGGGGGTTTCGCGTCAGACTGACCACTTGACAGGAACAACTATTCCTGCACCTCAGGGTTCAAGATTACGTATACTGATTGAGCACAGTAGCCCTTGGCCCTCATGAGCAGTTGCGCCGCTGAGTTAAGATCTTTGAGTGTCCATAACAACTTTTAAACATTTCGGTATAGATTTCATCATTTTTTTTATAACTTCCGCATCAATGTTCCTCCATTATTCTGTAATTACTGTTTTTTGTTAAAATTTTGTTTTTATGTCTTCTTTAACTTCAAATTCTCACTAAATATGTTCAACTGGGCTTAAAAACGGGATATTGATTAGGTGTTTTCAAAATTTGGGTACAGTTATAGATACCCCACAGGTGTACCTTGAGAGCCATGCGCTTGAGGCGATTATCTTGATAAAAAAAATGACGTCCCTTCCACTATCCAAATTTCGGAAGGATAATTTAAAATTGTTCTTTAAAATATTTAAATAGAGCTCATGATTCATAATACCATCGAAAATTACATAACCCTGAAGCCGATTGATACCCCCACGAAAGAACAACTTCATGCTTCACTGTTTTAACTAGATTCTTGGGATTAAGTTTCAGAAAATTTAACATTGACAACAAATTGGTTGGGATGACAGAAAATTCAACACTTTTGGTTCCGACAGGTGTATAATAGTTTGTGGAAGAAAAAAATGAAGAACTTAATCCCAAGAATTTATGTGGAACAAGAACATTTCCACCTCCATGCTTCAGCATGGAGGTGAAGGTGTTCTTGCGTTGGAATGTGAATAGGCTTCAGGATTAGGTAATTTAGTATTTTTTGATGAAATTGGGAATCATGACCTCTATTTAAATATTTTAAAGAACGATTTTAAATTATCCGCTCGGAATTTAGATATAAAAGACGACTTCATTTTTTAACAAAATAATGACAACAAGCGCGCTGCTTTCAATATTCGCCACTGGTGTCTCTATAACTGTCCCCAAACTCTGAAAACACTTCCTATATCTCCTGATTTAAGCCTAGTAGAACATATTTGGTGAGAATTTTGTTTTAGAAAAAGAAAACATGCCAAAACAAAATGTGAAGTGGAAACAAAAATCACAGAAGCATTGAGAAACCTCGATGCAGAAATTTCAAAAAGCTGATGAAATCTATACCAAGACGTTTACAAGTTGTTGTGGACAGTAATAGATATCTTACTAAGTACTAAATTAAGAAAGAAACACAATATTTCAAGCTATGTTGAGATTTTTTCAAGTGTGCAAAGACTTTTGTGACATAAAATTTTAGTAATTTTTTTATTATTAATTTTTTAAATAATAGTTATGCTTTGTTTTAAAAATTGATTATGTTATTCCATTAAAAATAAGTTTCAGATATCATAAAATTTTTTTAAATTCCGATATATTAATTTTTATTAGTCAAAAACATTCAATTTTATTGGAAATTGCAAGTGAATGAATACTTTTGTGATCCACTGTATATTTTAAGTCATGATTACTACTTTGATTTGGCTTTTAAATTAAATATTTCCTAACCTATAATTTTCCCCTTATTTTTAATTAAAATAGCATATTTGTCTTTTTTAGATTTTTGTGATTTATTTATTAAGTTGATAATCAAAATTATATTCATTTTCAATAAACATTTGTAAAAATAATGGTAAAAGGGAGAATAAAAAAAACATAATACACACATTTTTTGTAAGCTTTTTAATTAAACAAGATATCAATCATTGGCATGGCCAAGTAATTTTAGCACGTTTTTCACATGTTGTATTTTACAATAATGCAACTAATGAACTTTTTGTTAACAGAAAGTCACACTTTACTGTTTAAAAAAAGAATTAAATTAAAAAAGTAAAATCATAGCCTTTTATACTTGTTTTCTGAACTTTTTTTGTGAAGATTTCCTCCAAAATGATGGTAGATTTTTTTAAAAAAACTTTTTGCAAACAATAAATTTACTAGGTAAAATTTGAGAAAATTTGTTATAAACTAGCGTAATTCAGGAAAATTTGTAGGAAAATTCGGGAAAACTATGGGAAAATTTAAATATGATTCAGCTCATCTAGGGCACAAATGCGACCAAATGCCGAAAACCCGAGGTCAATTGGTTGCTTATTGTCTGAGAAAAAGGTACAACAAAATATGGAATGAAGACGATGACGAAATTTGCGTCCTAATAGCGCTTTTGTTCCACTACGTGAAAAACGCGCTAAAAAGCATAAGGCAAAATTTATAATTTGCTGAACAAGGCTTAGTAACAGAAAAGAAAAGCCTATTCAAGGGAGAGAGCGGTAGAAAATTTCCTATAAATAAATTATGTTTCTTATTTACAGTTTTCGATTAATGTTTTCCTTTTTAATTGATTTTCTTAACTTTTAGATATAGCTAATTAGTATTGTAATTATTTATATTCATACTGTTCCTTGATTCCATTGAGACAAAAACTATTTCTTTGGAATTCTATCAGTTTAGAAGGCTATTAAGTATTTTTTTTTGAATGAAGCAAACTAGCAAGACTAAAATAAAACTACAGATTTCTCAATAACCTAAATACTAAACTATAAAATATATCTATATCACGATAGTTTATCATTCCATCGTGAACACTATTATCTTACCGCTACTATAAACTATTAAACCGGCTGAGTACAATAACCTTTACTAGTTTTTTCCTCCTCTTTTTACTAGGAAAACCATTCAGCCCATTCGAATTTTCGAAGATTAGAACTACTGAATATATCGTTCTGTTTCAAGCTCTACATGCATAAAATGTAAAACACACTTGGAAGTATATATTACATTTCGTCTAGTTGAAATTCTGTCATGCGGAATACGATGATTCTAGCTAAGTGATCACCTCTTCGAAAGAAGTCAGTATTTTCGGTCCATTGCGGTTCCACTATATCGTGCTGCCATCATTAAGTAACGTTTCCTTTGTTCCGGTTATTTCACTTCACAAGAATTTGCCGATTATCGTCTGCGCTTCAAATCAAGTAACGCCGCTTGTCATTCCTATCTGTTTTTAAAGTCGAACCAAAAAATCGGATTACTCGACATCCGCTTAAAATTCTTCGTTTTTTTTGTAAGGAAAAAAAAATGCCGAATGAGTCTAAATGTATTTTTAATTTTCATAATGGCGTGCATATTGTCGGTAATCAGGCGACTATTCTGACATGTTTAAGACGGAACGTTATTTGATGCAGTTTTTATTTTTGATACGTTCTTAAAACCTCTTTGTTGAATTCAAAACGAAACCTGATTGAGAGGAAGTAATTTGTGATAGTGATACAGTTGCTTTTTGTATTTCGATATAATTGGAAAACTGGTCTAAGGTCATCAACATTTGGTGGTTAGACTAGCTATGATTCTTTTTTTTAGACGTAAAGAAGATTTTATGCTCTCCGGGCTAAAAATACTAATACAAAAGATGGTTTGATGCAACTGATATGAGCAAAAAGATAGGCATATAATTAAGAGAACTTGAGACCTACTTTAATATAGTCTATTATGTAACTAAATAAGTCAAAGATATTGGGAATTCTTTATGTTCGATTTTCCAGAACTTATTGGTAAATAGACATGAAATTAATTTATCTCACTAGAGCGTCAAACATAATTTGTCAATCGAATGTAAAGTCAAATACCGTTTACATTTAATCTAATAAAATTCCCTCGGAAAGTTGGAATAATAAATTTTTAAATAAATGTTATTTGGTGTTATATGAAATGACATAATATGGAATGAAATCTAATTGTGAATTTGTTCCAGAAACAAATGTAAATAAAAATAGATTAACATTTTAAAAAAAAGGATACTGAAAGATTTAATATCTGACGCATTTGTTAGTCTAATCTAAAATGTTTTCTCCATTGAAAATATGACTATAATTTAAATCTAGTTTCCTTTAGAAATTATTTTCTGTGAAAATCCGTTGTTTCAAAACTCCACCTAAAAACTGAAATTAAATTGGAAGAAAATTATCAGGGATTTGATTATATATTCTAGTACAAAAATATTTTCCTATGTTGTTTACCCCCCCCCAAAAGAGAGAGATCTCTACATTTTAGTAATATATGTATGAATTCTCTCTCTCAAATCTATAGCTTTTCTAAACTTAAAGAGATATATTAATTTTTAATTTCCAATGACTTGAAGATTTGATCTATCTTATGAATAACTTAAGCTTTTCTAATGAAAAAATAATGCACAATATGTATTTACCAGCCATTATACACCTTCTTCACTGGGTATTTCATGATTTGTATGGTAATATAATGTTTTTTTTTAAAGTTATCTATATCTAAATCCTAATATAAAGCTTTCGAATATATTCAAAAACATTTTTATCGCCCTTGTTTCTTGATTTAAAAAGGACAGGACTTGAATTTCTAAAACGGAAGTACATTTATCTTATACATCTTCGTAACCTCCTTGAGAGTCAATTTCCGCAAAATACGTTCTTGCGTATCTCTATTTAACAAAAGAAACATGGCTACCAAGTTTCAAGTCTTTAGATTTAATAGTTCCGATGAGTGAGCCCCTTTTCTCTTTTTATATAAATATATATACAGTTGACTCTCGCTGATTCAAACCTTCGATAATACGAACCTCTCGCTAATTCGAAGTATATGCTCAGTCCCTAGAAAAACTCTTGATATTTCGAACTAAAACAATACGTTTTGGTCCACTCAATATTTCAAAGTAAATTCTGTGGTTAGCCAGACCGCAACACACGATAATTCGAAGTTATATTATATAACTCTCGCTAATTCGAACACTCACTATCATGTAGAGTCCTATACCAAACAGGTTGGTGCTTGCATGTTTTGTGTTATATTGTCTCTGTATGTCTTCCCTGAAACGAATCCCCTTTGATCACCATCTGTCTACCATCCCTTCTATGTGTTTCCCACTTCCTTAAGCCAAAAGACACTTTTGTTGCTTTCCTTCAAGTGGACAATAGAGCGATCGCACTTGTTGTCAGCCATCCATATCTTTCATTTAACAGGTGATCTTGCTACATATTTGTTTAGAAAGAATAGTGAATGGTCTGCTATTGTGAAGAAGAGATGTGTAGAATTGTATATTTTGCGTTGGAGGGCAAAATGGATGATGGCGATTTATGACTCATTTTAGTGACTTATGGCATGTGGCACCAAATAGGGCATGGGTTGGACTGAACCCTGCCTTGAAGAACCAATGGAGTTGTGGACAGTATATGAGAGAACCGATAACAGAATAAATATATTTTTAAAGATAACAGATTTTTTCGTCAAAAAATATGAATTATGTACAGTATGTATTCTTTTAATAATTGTTTTAATATATAAATGTATTCTTTTAATACAGAACTTTTAACTTCTGTATAATATTTATATTCTATGCATAATATGTACTTTTTAAAATACCTTAAAATAATTTTATACATATGTACAATTGTTGTTTTATTACATAGTTTCAAATTTAAATGTGTTAGAAAAAAAATTTATCTTCGTGTATTTTGGGGAGTTTTTCCTTGTGCTCTTGATAATTCGAAGTTTTTAATTGGTCCCTCCAACTTCGAGTTATCGAGAGTCGACTGTATATATATATATAAATAGAGAGAGAAAGAGAGAGAGAAACACACACAAAAAGTGGTCCTTTGTGTGTGTTCCTTTTAATATATGAAATAACTTCCATTTCTCAGCGGGAATGATAATTGAGTGGTCAAGAAAGCAGAGCTGTGGCCGACGTCGTTTCTGTCGAGACGTGCAAATAACTGCCTTGATATCACTGAAAACACATCGTGTAGAAGAGCTATTGCATGTTTACTAGACTACACGTCAATAACTAGATTTGATAAGAAAACTGCTCTTCAAGATGGTACTTTTGGCTTCCTCCTTTTTTAATGGCCTACAACATTGATTGGTACAACCATCTACCATCAGTCAATGGTAACAAGATAATTTTCTGTTTACCTTCTAAAACCAGAGGGAATATTTTCGGCTTAGAACGTAACGAATCGGAGTTCGTACTTGTGCTTAGGGATATATGATCCATATAGACATAGTAAAACTCAACATATTTTTTAAAAATCTCTTTTTTTAAATATTTCAATGATAAATGGCAACAGGAGTGAAATAAAACTTTAATCTTAACTAATAATAATAATAATGATTTAATCAACTCTTAAAAGACGATTTCGCTACAGGTTCAGTTTTTAGAGACACCGACTTCACTGTACATGACTCTATGTAAAACTACGCATGTTTTCTGCTAACTCGAGCTATTCAATAGAACACCTTGCAATCACAAACTCAGCACCTTACATTTAAAATCTATCTACTTTTCTACTTCAAATCTCTTTAAATAGCAATCTTAATTTACATATCACGATTCCTTTACAAGAAGAGGTTCTCAAATCAAGCAACCAACAAAATAGATTTCCCCAGAGGTTAATGGGAAACGCGAGAGAACTAGCTACAGAGTGAAAGAAGAAATTTTAAAAGCCCTTCGTCTAAAAATAAAAAAAAATCCGTCAAATGATTGATGTATAGGGATTTTGATAGGCCAACATAATCTTCGTAAAGCAGCCATGAATGGAAGGAATCCTTTATTGGTTTTTAAACGCGACCATGTTTCAAAATTATGAGATATATCCTCAATAACCCACATGCTACTTCTAAGTGCAACATTAATACAATAAGCTCCCTTTGGCTCTCTCAATTTCTGATATTTTTTTAATATTCCGATTCATTGAATAGTTATCTGAAGAATAAAAACACAAGAGCAATACTTTATTGATAAACTTCACATGCATTTTGATTTTAAATAAATATATATTTTTTATATATATACGAAATAAATTCATTTTATATATTATATGGCTATTAGACAACGACAAATATTTACCTAAAACATGAAACAAATTTAAAAAGCATTAAATTTTACGTTAAATACAGTTAATTCCATAATAAAAAAAAATATATGCTACGAAAGGTTTTGTAAATTTTCTTTAATGTAAAGGATTTGAAGAGTTCAATTTTGAATAATTGAGAAAATGTATCTATTTGAAAAAAGATAGCACGATTTAAATAAAACGAAATAAATAGTTAGGAGAAGCAGGAATTAGAGACACGACAGTTCTATAATTAATTTTCATTTTAATTAAAAATCATTGTTTTATTTTAGAAATATATTTTCATGATAGTATTAGTTTGTAGTAAAGCATATTTGTGTTTATTTTGTATGCTTCGAACTTGGTTATATATACAATAGGAAATTTTAATGAGAAAATATATATTGTAAATATTTTATTGCCGTGTGTTTCATACTGGGATACATACGAAAGACAGATGAACAGAAACATGTACAATACAAACACTGATGAATATATAGATTTTACTATAAACGATGATCCCAGCATAGAAACATATACAATATAAACATAGAAGAATATATAGATTTTACTATAAACGATGATCCCAGCATAGAACAAAAGGGGTGCGCTGCTTTCCAATAGAGACGGGAATCCATTTCAGGTGAAAGTCCGACTTCTTTTCCCGAAGATATATCCATGCCTTATTCGGGATTCGAACCCGAGCTCACTCGATTACAAGTCGAGTGTCATAACCACCATACCAGGTGGAGCGGTTGTAAATATTTTACTTGTACAATAAGAGTTTGAGAATCTTCATTCTTTCTATTCACGGGAATGATATAGTATTTCAGAGAATGATTGCGATATTTAAGTTCAATTTTTCTGTTTCAAAATGGATTTTTGGTTAAAGTTTCTACTAATATTGTGGATTTCAGGAACATAAATTTTTAATAATTGAAGCATCTATCTCATTTATAAAAAATATTTTTAATTAACTAAAGAATGTGGGTGTAAAGGCATTAAAAATTCTTAATTTGTACTTAATTCGTAATCTCTTGTGGAAAGCGAAAGTGTTATTAGTTACAGAGTTTATATTGTGACAACCGGCTAGCGGTTGTTGGTGTTTGGGGGTTCGTGTATAGATCAGCCATAACCAGTTTCAAACTCAAATTTTTTCTCCCACTGACTTAAACCAGACAATTGAAGATAGGAAATGCACTACGTAGCTAATTAGAAGAGCAATCGCACGGCCTAAGGATACTTAATATCTAAGTATAATTTACTCCATGAAGCCCAGTGGCCGAGTAGTAGTGCATTGCGCTTCCGCGCCACAAGTTCGAGGTTCAAACCCCGGGCTAGGCAAGGTCGACTCAGTCTTTCATCCCTTCAATGGGTCGATAAATGAGTACTAAGCTTGCTTGGGAATAAGACCCTGGGGTTTTCGCATCGGACTGACCGTTTGACCGGAACATCTGCTCACGCCCCTCAGGGCCCAAGGTCATGTACACTAAAATGGGCACAATTGGCCTTGGCCCTCATGGGCTGTTGAGCCACTGAGTTAAGTTGTAATTTAATCCACTTGCTCTTGGAACCCTTTGGACTTCTATGCTATAATTCAGCGTAATTATCTTTCTAAATTGTACGACCACCGGTCGCAATTTTCTTAAGCTCAATTTTATCACTTATTCTCCAATTATCAATAATTGACCATCCAGCGACCAACCTACGGTTAACATCGCGTACCTAAATGTCAACGCTTATTAGAACTACTCATTTGCATAAATAACGTTTTCTTCTTCGGGAAAAAGTTTTCATAGAACATACAGTTAAAAAGAAAAATTTACCCCAAGAGGATTGGTTGAAAGTTCGTGGGTAGATTCGTTACAAAATGTGCCTTAACAATGTTTCCTTCGTTCATAACTATTGACTTTAAAATTTACAAAATACTTTTGACGTTAAAAAAAGGAAAATTAAATTTTTGAAACAGAAAAATAATAATATTAAGTTTTAAAAGTTAATGGGAAACTAATCAGAAGTCAGGTCTTTTTCTTCAAAAGTTGTGCTCGAGAATGGGCAGTTATTGACATTTATTTCTTAACGTCTCATTTCGAAGCTACTATAGCGAACGGACATCGTAATTCTGGATCTACTCCGACCACAAGTTCGTGACAATAACCACTCGGCTACCGCGACCATTCAAGAATCTACAAGCAACTTAAGTAGTTTCACCTGATTGAAGAACAAGTTAGCTGGGGCTCTGATGGTTAAAATGATTTTCTTTCGACCAGTAATCTGTTATAGATGAATTACTGCGGAAATAGTTAATGCTAGTAATCTCTAAAATGTGTTGCAGGTATTTCAGGAGATACGCAGAGTGATTCTTGGGGCTACCCGAAAGAAGTAGGCTCATGATTATGTATTATATATATATATATATACATAAATTGTGCTGCTTCTTGAAATTATTTTCATTTTAGGGGAACTATAGACTAGTGCTACCCAACCTTTTTACCGCTGTGGACCGGTCAACATTTGATAATTTTACTGTGTCCACAGAGGAGGGGGAAGGAGGGGGGAGTTGATTGTTTATGTTTTAGAGATTGCTTTTATTTTATATTTTATTGAATTTAAATATGCCTTCAGAATAAAATAATTTTGTTACACCAAAAAATGAATATACAGGGATTTAAAATGGAAAATACATTTATTTCTATGGACTGTGCCACAAACTCTTGAGAAATACACCACAGTAAATAAAATGAAAGTGTAATTTAATAACCCTTCGGCGTTAAATTACAGGCGGCCCGGTACCATTTGATTCATGGGTCGGTACCGGTCCGCGGCCCTAGGGTCGAGAGATCACTGATCTAGATCTTTGTTCTGTCACAGGTTAAAGATTTTTCAATTATTCTATTTTCGGTAGAAATACACTGCTGGCCACCGTAAATGTAACACCCTGAAGGAAGCACGCAAATAACATGAAATTTACAACATGCATTAGCGGAGGTGAGATATGCAAATGATTAGAATTTCAGCGCAGACACACATCACGTACGCCTGTGGCGCCAACTCGAAGCGCTATTTAAGGCTTGGAGATTTCGACGATTTCAGGTTCGGCAATTGCGGTTTTTTCAAAAAAAAAAAAACGATTAGTTATGTCTCGTAGAAAACAGCGATCAGCTTTTGATCAAGTATCCGAGTTCGACAGAGGAAGGATAGTGGCCTACCGAGATTGTGGATTATCATTCAGGGAAATCGGTAGTCGTGTTTTCCACGAAACCAAACAACTGTAATACGGATATGTGACCATTGGATGCAGGAGGGTACGACCGACCGACGTGGTCTATCGCATCCACTTCACTGCACCACTTCACGTTTGGGCAGGCAAATTGTGCGCATGGCAATGACGGATCACTCAGTCACATCTCGAACCATAGCATAGCACATTGTAATGCATCATTCAGTGTCTGCGCGTACCATTCGACGCCGAGTACAGCAGAGTGGTCTGTCTGCAAGACGTCCATTGCTTGGTCTACCCTTGACGCAGAGCCACAGACGTCTCCGCCGCCAATGGAGCGATGAAAGAAGGATGTGGGTGGCAGAATGGAATGAAGTTGTCTTTACTGACGAGTCACGCATCTGTCTGCAGCACCACCATGGTCGGATTCGAGTCTGGAGACACCGTGGAGAGAGGATGCTGAACAGCTGCGTTATGCACCGCCACACTGGTCCTGCACCGGGTATTATGGTAAGGGCCGGTATTGGATATCACTCTCGACTCTTCTAGTACGCATTGCCGGTACTTTAAACAGCCAGCGCTACATCTCCGAGGTGTTGGAGCCAGTTGTCCTTCCTTACCTTTAGGGCTTGGTCACAGCCATATTTCAACAGGATAATGCGTGACCACGCGTGACACGCATTGCCCAAAGGTTCTTCGTCAATCACCAGATTGAATTGCTTCCCTGGCCGGCTTGCTCTCCGGATCTTTCGCCGATAGAAAACATGTGGTTCATGGTTGCTCAACGATTGGCCCAGATCACACCCCCAGCTGCAACACCAGATCAACTTTGGAAACGTGTAGAAGCTGCTTGGTCTGCTGTACCTACCCCGAGAACACATCCAAGGTCTCTTTGAATCGATGCTGAGGCGTGTGGCAGCGGTGATCTCCAACAATGGCAGCTACTCTAGATACTGATTCTGGCAGGAACCACACTTCACAGAAGTCTATAAATTTAATCATTTGATACTTGGTCAACATGTTATCTACAAAATAAATTTTGTTGTGCTATCTCTTGTCTTTCTTGGTGTTGCATTTACGGTGGCCAGCAGTGTAGAATAAGATGAAGGCAATTATTCCTTATTAAATCCATTAAATTCTTTAACAAACTCTAACTCAAATATCCGATAAATAAAAATAATATTAATTACTTTCATTATTTTTGTAAGTTGTCCGTACTTTAATTACTTTTCTACGTTTCTTCCAGCAATGATAAGAATTTACTGAATAGATGAAACTAGGGCTTTTCTTATTGTGGTCGATCTATATTACCTGATTTATATCCGCTTACAAAATACTTCAGTTAATATGTCCAAGCAAGTTTATAACGAGTTTAACTACGAAATAATGCTTCAATTATTAATGTCTTTTCTTTTAATTTCTACCCCCTCATGTCTTTCGATGTTATTTACGCTTCTTGTAGTAAATGATATGATAACGAGGCGACGATTTATTTCACAGAGTTTATCTTAATAGTCTATATCGTCATTTTTTCGTCAAATACCTAATAATTTTCCAGTGTTCATACATAATATAAAACTTCGTAAGTGTGTATTTTCATTATTATCCATACGTTCTGAGCTCCTGTTCAGAAATCCAATACCATACTTTAGAAAGCCGGTTTTCATTAAAGAATGTTTTTTCATTCAGATTTCATCATATGCGAGTGAAATGGTTATTCGTGGAGAGAGTTTTCATTTTTGACCCATTATATAATCAGTATTAGGCAAGGCTTTTAAAATGTGTTGTATTCAATTTCGAATTGTAAAAGAAGCTATATATATAAATAACTATACAAATTGTAAAAAAGTGACTGAAAAAGTATAGGTATGTTTTTGAAATGTTCAATTTTTTTGACTACTGCTTTCAACACTGTTCAAAACAAAAAGAAAATGTGTAGATAGAAACCATAGATATAATATTATATTTAGATAAATTATGATTATTCAACTTAAAGTAGTTGCATCAAGTAAGGAATATAAAGAAATAACAGTAAATCTAAGCAGCAGTAATATTAAGATTCTTTATTATTAGAAAATCTTTATAGAAGTCTCATGCAGACCAATATTATAACTTATGAAAAAATAGAAACTAAATTTCATTATGGCTGCATATTAATATTAAACAAGTAATTCCCAAGATAAATTAAAGTAGAATTGTAATTACATAACAAGTAATATAACAAAGGGATTTACCTTGTAATGTTTTTCTCATTGACGAGTTGTAATAAATTAGCTTATTGTATAATTCAGTATGCATTTTACGTTTAATAAAATTTTAAATGCTCGGTATATATTGCAAAATTGTACTGAATATAATAAATAATTGCAAAGTAATATAACGTTTACGCACACACACACACACATCTCTCTCTCTCTCTCTCTATATATATATATATATTTCTATATGTATAAATATGTTATATTTATGTAATGATACAATATTATTATATTAATATAATATTAGTTTAAAATTGAAAGTTGTCTCTTCTTTATATGGTAATGTTTTTCTATTCCTTCTGGTTTCCTATTTTCCTGTATAATAATTTTTTTTATTCTATGGTCTATCGAAGATGATGTAATTGGTACTTTGCAAGCATTCAGATATTTCAATTACGTTTTGGAATTTCAATGAAAAAACCAATAATGTAGTAATTTAGTTTTTGAAAAACTAAAAAACTTTTTTTTAAAACTTTTGTATGCTTTCACTAATTCTTGTGTTCATGCGTATAAAAATTAGGCCAAAATATCAAAAAATTCTCTACAAATACAATCATATCTTTCCTTCATACATATAGCAATTCTTACATTCAAAAATAAAATCAAAGGCATGTTAGTATTTTTTACTTATTCAAAATCTTGTATTACATATATTCAATGCATTAAATACTAGTTCAATGTTTTAGGAAAACAGTTTTCTAAAAATAAGAGATCTCTATAGATTATCATTTAAAGAAATGCATACCTCACCTTTTTCTCTCGTATCTATATTGCAACACTAATGGAAGACAAAATTCGAAATATGGAATTTCAACTTAACATCAATTACTTTTTCAAATTACAGTTGCAGAAACAGTTATTTTAAAAAGAAAACAATTTTATTTGAGCGTATTACTCTACCAAACGATTTTAAGAAAACAATCATTCGAAATTTCCAACAACATGTATAGAATAACTTGAAATTTCCAACAAAATATATAGAATAAATAAAATAATTTTTATTCTGAATAAATGTGAGTTTGGTTTATAAAGGTTTAAAAACTTTTGTGCACTCGGAGCATTTAGTGTTCGACAAATGTAAAATAAAACAAATTTAAGAAATAACCTCAGAAGTCCTTAATCGAAAACAGAAATTTTCGAGAGATAATTAAAATTCGTCTAATCTTAAGAAGATATGGATGAATGGATAATGCCCTTAATTTTCTTGAAATTAAAACAAAAGAACATTATTGAATTTGCAACGAAATTCTAAAAGTAAAGTAGAAATTCAAAAAGCCGTCCTAAATTCTGTGCGATTGAGATTAATATACACATGACTGAAAACACGAAACTGAGACAGAATTTTCTCCTGAAAGTTCATGGTCACTAGTATTGGTCACGTCTTTCTCTTCCTTCTATCTGGGTCAGTTAAAGGTTAGTGACATTCTGTACGAATGAAAGTGTCTGGGTGTCCCACATAACACCGCAATAGATTACCTAACCATGATGAAAGAATTGTTGTCGTTTATGTACTTAAGACTTTTCGTTCACGTGCGCATGCTTTCGTCGATTTTCTATTACTAACTGTTACTTTTATTGAAAATAGGTTCACGTGTTTTTTCTGAGCAAATTATAAATAACTTTCTCTGGGTTAAATGTTACAGAATAAAGAGTACTAATTTCAATAAACAGATATGATTTTAATTCATTTATTTTTAATCGGTTTTTAAAATTTCGTATATGATCATTAAATATGATTTTGGTACCTCATCTTTAAATTTTGTTTCATGGTAAATTAAGGAGAATTATATCAAAGTTTTAGAGTTAAGGTTCCGTGATAAAACACAATTCTGAGAAAAAATTCCGAGTCAGATTTAATGCCGTATAACACGCAATACCTCTTTTAACTGTGTAATTATCTTATGTGAAATCACGATTTGATCATCAAGCTACAACGACTTCCCTTTTTGGCATTGAATTTTATTGAAAGCCTAGTGGGTGGGTGAGTGGGGGGGATGCAATAGTCAGTAATGTCGCCAGATAATAATAGTGCAGAAAAGTATTCATCGCTTGGATATTCCTACCTAACAAAAACTTACTCAAATTTTAACAAATCTTATTCATTTGTAATATTTTTATTATTGAAAACACAGCATTTCAAATATACATTTCTTTAATTTTCTTGGTATTTTGTATTCGTTGTTTTATTTTACATCGTCTTCATTTCATTATAAACACCAAGATAAGCAAAATTTGACGAAACAAATAGTACAAACAAATTCTTCAACCCCCGAGGTAACAAGATAATCAGGAAAGCAGTTGAAAATATCTCACACTTTTCTAGAAATTACTATTTTCGAATTTCGATATATTTGTATTGTATGATATTTGTATATAATGAAATGATATTTAAACTGAGGTGCATATCTGGTTATACAAGTTGATGTTCTTTAATACATTTTTTACTATAATAATTTCACACAGAAATAACTCGATTGTAAACGCAATGAAACTAACTTAACATTTTTCACAAATAAACATGTTATACTGAACAACAAACTTAAATAATTCACACACACACAGGCGTTCTATTCCTCAAGAAAGAATCTTGTTTTGAATTATATTCCAATATTTAAAAAATTTAGCATATATTACCTTATTTGCATTAGTATATATATTACTTTAATTACATTTTAAATTCTGAACACAAAACGTATCAGGCTGTTTGGAAATTTTTTTAATACATTAGATTTTTGTTCATAGTTTATTGGAAACTAAACAGAAAATTCCAATTTTTTAAATTAAAATAGAAAAATTTATGTTCGTAAAAAGAAGCTTACAAAAACCAGGAAATCTTACTAATGAACACTAAACCGTCTTTCAAAAGGTAATTTATCCCAAAATAGAAACTATTACGCAGAACTTCGATTTCAATTAACCTTGGCTAATGGCAACTCTAATAATTTTGCGATTTTAGTATGAAAGAAATAAATCTGCTTTCAATAGATCAGTAGAAATAAACCTGGAAGCCCAATGGCAGCGTATCGCGCTTCGACACCACAGGTTCAGGGTTCAAATCCCGGGTTGGGCAAGGTCAACTCAACCTTTCATCTCTTCAGTGGGTCGATCAATGAGTACCAAGTTTGCTTGAGAACTAAACACTGGGGGCTTCGCGTCAAATTGACCACCCGATCGGAACATCTGTTCATGCACCTCAGCGCCCAATATAACGTATGCTGAGGTGGGCACAGTAGGCCTTGGCCCTCATGGGCTGTTGTGTCATTGAGTTTAGCTTATAGAAATAAATCTGAGGAAGGTAAGGATGTTTATTTTTTGTCTTTTAACAGCCCTCGTGTTGCTTCTATATATATTATATATATAAGCTCGGTGTTAATAAACAATTAATCCTTATTGTATCTTAATCACAAAATCTATACGAACAAAAGTTTCTTGGTAATTTTGTAGTATTATTTTGTAGGTGTAGACTAAATTTATTCCGATATAGGACAAGACATAAAACTGGTGAAGACTTATTATTGAAGAAGCAATAATACATCCACGTTGTTCTTTTAGTAATTGATCCTCAATTATCGTTGCTAATTAATAGGAGTATGATAAATAACATCGTTAATTTCGTTTTCTCCCCTCCCCTCTCTCTTCTCTCTCTCTGAATCTAAATCAAATACGTTCAATTTACAATCGAAAATCAAGCATTAATTTATTTATAAAAGAAAAAAATAGAATTCTATAGAAATTATAAAAGGTCATTTGTTGCTGCATTGTGATTGTATTAATTAGCAAAAAATTAATAATTTTTTTTATAATATATTGAATTTTTTTTAATTACAATCTTACTCGAATGTTTGCTTTTAAATTTTACATTACTATTTCTTCGGAATTTTAAATAATAAAAAAAAAGATAATTAGATAATTAGAAGTTAAAAATAAAAATATTATCACACATACAAAGGTTGATTTATTTCATAATGTTTGAATAAAAGTCAAAAACATAAATAGTTATTATCAAACTTTGGCTGCTACATTACTGATAATTAATTTAATCTGGACAAATTATGAAGCTCATCTTAAAGACTTACATTAACTTTCAGTTGAATAAATGTAAAAAATTCTCTTCTTAATTAAAAAAAATATTCTTTAACAGAAAAATTATTAATATTCGAAGTGAGATCCATCACATGTTATTATTTTAATGAAGATATATAAATTTGTTAATTTTATAAGTTTTTTTTATCATTTACATAGCAAAGACGGCATCATAGTTAAACATTTAATCCCCGTTGTCAAACACTTATGGCATTTCACTCATTCATTAATGTGACCGACTACGTTCGTAACCGTGACATTTTGGAAAAGCGTATAAATTGATGATTTCTTTGATATTTAGTGTCAGTTGAATTACAATATACACGTAAAAATTGCTTTAAGAACATTATTAAACGAATATATATTACTTAAATGGATTTTTTTTGGGAAAAAATGGAGGAAGAATGACATTCATCTTTGACATGAAAAATGCTTCTATAATTCTAATATTTTGCCTGTATATACTTAAGACATCCATACAGAGCCTAAACCAGGATTTTTTTAGCTGCCACGGTAGCCTAGTGGTCAAGGCAACGGACTCGTGGCCAGCGTGTCATAAGTTCGAGCCTAGTACCACTGAAGATCCGCACGTTAAATCTGTCGAAAGCTCAAACGTCCTCCCGTTGAAGTGGTGTGGTAGTTAGGAGGGAGGGGTGCCAACTAAGGTGTTGTCCTCGTCACTTGACCATGGTTCAAAATTTTAAGGTCCGTCACCAAAAGCCCTCGAATAATTGAACAGTGCGACCTTTTTTTCCCACTCACCCTATTTTTGAAATATGTAGTTTTGAAGTGGATTTATTCATAGTTTAATACATGAGAGTAGGAAATAAAGACCAATGGTTGAGTGGTAATGCATCGCGCCTCTACACCTCAGATCGGAGGTTCAAACCCCGGGTTGGGCAAGGTCGACTCAGCGTTTCACCCCTTCATTGGGTCGGTAAATGAGTACCAAGCTTGCTTGGGAATTTAACACTGGGAGCTTCGCCTCACAAAGGACCTGACAGGAACATCTGCTCATGCCCCTCGGGGCCCAAGATCACGTATACTGAGATGGGCACAGTAGGCCTTGACCTTCATGGGCTAGTTAAGAGTAAGGAAACGTTAATCACACAGAAACACCCGTTATTATTTCGATTGATCGTAACTCTGAAAATAACGTGAATTTTCCAGAAATATTAATTTAAACCCGGTATACCTAGCTATACATAGGTAAAAAATATTGTTATTATATAAGCATTTTTCACATAAAAGTAGAATGTTTTAAAAATATGTCATTCTTTTTTCATTTTTTTTTGTGCCAAAAAATTGGATATAAATAATTTTTTCGTTTAATAATATTCGTAAAATAATGCTACATGGATATTTTAATTCAACTGACTCTAAATGTTAAAAAAATTATCATTTTATATGCTTTTTCAAAAGTCATGGTTCCAAACGTAGTCAGGCACCTTAATTGCATTGTTAAATAAATCGGACCTCTATTTAACTATGTCGCTAAATCCCGAAGAAAGGTTCGTTGTATGGAAAATTCATTAAATAGAAATTCATCTTTTAATATACTTTAAAAACCACATAAAACACATTTTAAATGCATAAACTCTACATATTATTTAAAAAAAAGTAACTATTCGCATTTTTAATGAAAATTAATTATTCATTTTATATATCTAACTCATCAAAAAGAAAATTGTATGGTAAACAAGGGGGGAAAATATTGTTCAGGAATGCACTGTATTTTCAACTTTAAAAAATAATTTTGTATTAAAATTAATGAATTTTTAACGAAATGTTCTAATTTTAAGCCTACGATTAATTTTAAACGTACATTATTTTATAACCAGTAATTTTAAGCATACGTCCTTAAATTTAATTACTGATAAAATGTTAGTTTTATTTGAAAAATTGTGTCAATTTCATTGTTATAGGTGAGTTAGGCACCTTATAATACCAGTTCAAGGTCATTGATCACCACAAAATGTGCTAAAAGAGAGAATAATTTGAAAAATGCCCTGAAATATTTTTAAAATATGGAGAAAAAAACTCGAGCTAGAGAAAAAGTTCGTTATATAGAAAATGCATTTCGCTGTTTAGAGGTTATTTTACAAAGAAAATAGTAAAATGTTCTTGGTTCTAGAAAAAGTTCGCAAAATAGATAAATTCGTAAACAAGAGGTTCGTTACATAGACGTTCGACTGTACATATATACGGTCGACTCTCGATAATTCAAACCTTCGATAATACGAACCTTTTGCTAATTTGAAGTATATGCTCGGCCCCTAGAAAAACTCTTGATATTTCGAACTAAAACAATACGTTTTGGTACACTCAATATTTCGAAGTAAAATCTGTGGCTAGCCGGAATAGAATACGCGATAATTCGAAGTGATCTTATAAGACTCTCGACAATTCGAACACTCACTATCATGTAGAGTCCTGTAGCGAACAGGTTGGACCTTATATATTTTGTGTTGTATTGTTTCTGCTTCCCCTGTAATGTAGTCCCTTTGATGACGATCGATGTTGACTCCGATAACTCTGACAGAAGCTGAAATGTCACTAAACAATCTACGCAACTTTTCCCTTGAAAATCACGTTGATGCGGACAGTTTTCCAGCTCCAATTATTCTAGTAAAATCTATTGACAAAGTTAGATTGAATTCCATAAAACAAAAAAAATAACAGATTTTTTTCGTCAAAAAAAATTTATTATGTACAGTATATATTCTTTTAATAGTTGTTTTTAATACATAAATGCGTTCTTTTAAAACAGGACTTTTAATTTTTGTATAATATTTATACTGTATAATATGTACTTTTACTTTAAAATAATTTTATGCATATGTGTATAATTGTTGCTTTATTACATAGTTTCAAATTTAAAGGTGTAAGAAAAAAATTTCTCTTCGTGTATTTTGGGAGTTTTTTGCTACCCTCTTGATAATTCGAACTCTTGATAATTCGAAGTTTTTCATTGGTTCCATAGAATTATCGAGAGTCGACTAGTGTATATATATATGTATATATAAAGAAAAGACGTATAAATGGAAATTTCTAGAAAACAAAAATACAGTTCACAGGTCGTATAAATATTCATTTGGAAGAACTTTGCCACATTCATGAGGTATAATTAGAAAAAAGAAGCAAACCAGGAAAAATTTGCTACGAGAAAGAAAGTTACTTCGAAAAGACTAAGTTTGCATGATCCATGCTGCTCTGGGAATTCTCAAATCCTGGTATGACTGAAAACACCAGAAGAAAAACATAAAGTTCTCGCAACAACACAGTCACGACTTGGGAAACCAAAAAAAAAGAGTGTAAAATCGTGGCAAGACTCGATTAGTGACTGTAGTTAAAATTCGCATATATCTTGGGGTAGGTTTACTAGAAGAATTAACCTAGCCTAACGACTGTTATTAGTAACCATGTAATCGTTTAGTAACTGCATGGTTAGTTATGGTTGAATAACACGATTGTACACGAATTTTTGTTATTTAGGTGATTTTAGACTAGTCGACGCGATATCGTAGGGTTTCATGTCTGGTTTATGAGAATGCCCTAACCTATTTCAAAAATTTTCAATGAAAAGATTTTTAAATATTTCATTAGATTATAATCGTATTATCCATGAGTAACTAGCATAATACTCCTCAGACCAATTTAAGGGCAAATATAGTAGGCACTTAGCTGTTGAGTGAGTGAGTATTAACGTCGCACTGATTAGCAACACGAGGCTTTGCACGTCTGCGTATTTGAACATGTCAAGTGACGCGACGACCCTAGCTGGCCCCTCTCCTAATACACACACAACGGAGACGTTTGAGCTCTTGGAGATTTACGTGCATCGCGCCTACACGCGATCTTATGTTACTAGATCGACCATACATGCTACCATGATCGATGCTAGACCACTCCCACCGCGCGCACTTAGCTGTTAATTTTTATTTGGTGATTGAGCGCAACGCATTTAGAAATATTTCTATTTTTTTTATTTCGGTAAATGAAACGTTATAGGGAAAAATTATTTCTATGAATTTGATTATTAACAATGATTTCTTATTAAACGAGTTTTTTGCATTTTAATTGAAAATGACAATTTACAAGAGAGTTTTTGCTTATTTTAAGGAACATCATTCTATAACTGTAACGAATTAATGTCAGAATACAACTGCAAAATTCATCGTCATTTGATCCAGTGAAGATAAGGACGATATCTGAGCTGGGATTTTATTTCTTATTTTCAACACTACATCACACGTAGATTTGAGGATCTATTTTGTTTTAATTTAAAATAATTCAATTACACCGTGGGATTGTCATTGGCTGAATCATAATTCGCACTCATTCTTGTTTAGAACTATTAGACTTATTGACAAGCATGTTTTTTTCTCTCTCACTCACTCTCTCTCTTTTGAGTACATATCCACTATTAAAGGAATTTGCGAAAATCGGGGTTGCGGTGGTGTTCTATCGAAAAATTAACGTTTTTGATTTATTTCACCCACAGACTTGAAATTTGGCAAGTATATGTTTTCCCGTATTTACTCGATTCTAAGCCGCACCCCAAATTCTCTAACGTTTTGAGAAAAAAAATGTTGAAAAAATTGTGCAAAAGATTAATCAATAACCAATACTTAAGAATTTTTTTTAAAATTTTAATGAAAAATAAGAAGAAAAATGTATTTATTTTACAAGTATTAAAACTCTTTCAAATACATACATGAAACTATAATTACTCAAAATGTCGTATCATGTTTCGAAAAGGATTCGTTACTCCCATTGTCACAGCTGACTTCGGAATTGGTGTCGGTATCGCCCTTTTTCCACAGTATCGTTTTCCGTTCCATCCAATGCATTTGTTATGCAACATTTTTTTTAAAGAATGTGTGAAAGAAACATGTAGAAGAATTATTAAAGACGTTTGAACATTTCCAAGTAAAAACTGTATCATTTTATTTACGCCATCGACGTACATTTGTTTCATCCGTGTCAAATTTTCAGTGGCTGCTGCTCTGTTTCCGTTTTTTTCTGCATAAAAAAAATTGCCTTTCTTTTCATGCTTGCATCATAGTTAACTCGTCTTGATGCAATATTTTTTATGTTAGGTAATAAAAGAAAACGTATACAAAAATTCTTTCTAACTACGAGCAGACAATGATGCTTATGATAGTGTGAACTACTGAAAAAAAATTGCGGAATGGGATAAGTCATCGATGCAAGTGGACAGAGAATGGACGTTTACATTTTTCCTTTCAAAAGAGGTGGAAACTCAATTTGCTTCATCCAAATGTTTTGTCTTTGATCCTAAGCCGCACCTGATTTTCAGTAGCATTAACACTGGAAAAATAGTGCGGCTTAGATTCGAGTAAATAAGGCATATATTTGTCGAGTAGAAGAAATTCGTTGAGAATGGGTTTTGTGGAATCGTCTCCAAAAAAAAAGGGGGGGGGGGAGGTACGATAATGCAAAAGATAAATTTGTTCCCGTTTTAAAAAATTTAATCCGGTTTTTTTAGATCAAGTGAATGCCGCGTAGCCGAGTGGTCAAGGTTAAGGACTCGTAGTTGGTATGCCATGAGTTCGAGTCTAGTACCACTGAATGCTCTCTGTGCAGAGGAGGGGGGGAAGCACGTTAAATATGCCGAGGCTCAAACGTCCTCTCGTTGGTGTGGTGTGGAAGTTAGGAGAAAGGGATGCCAGTTCAATTGTCGTTTTCGTCACTTGACCATGGTTCAAAATTACGAGGTTCATTGCCAATAGCCCTCTTGTGCAGCTTTATAGTGCGACGTCAATATAACTCTAATTCTGACTCAATGTAAATCAAGGGGTGAGGGTTAAAAAATGTCTTTGATCACAACCGAAAGCTTAATATTAAGACTTAGGTTTCAACAACTTAGAAATCAGTAGGGTAAGGGGGGCAGTGTTCTAGAGGGCCCAAATCCTTACAGACCCTAACAGACCCCTTTGTAAGAACCGACTTGAAGACCCAAACCTGACTTTGCAGGGGGGCCCTAATCATTACCGTTACGCCACTGTTTGAAATATCATGTATGGCCATGAAATACTCTGTGAAGAAAAGAGAGAAGGGAGGGAGGTAACGGCTAACAAGTAATACAAAGTCTTCCAGAAAAGATAGCACTTTCTGTCGCAATTACAGCAGCCCCTTTGTGAAACCTTCAGCCTTTTGAAGGTATGCAATTAAACTCGCACTCATGAAAAATTTCAACACTCTGCAAGTAAATAGTAATTTCAGTTTTTCCTCTTGAAGCACTATTTTAGCTATTCGTCCTTTGGATCGAGCTCAACTCTCAGTTGCGGTTACGATACTATCAGGAAGTATCGACTATAATTCAAACCTGAAGAAATCTTTCTCTGCAACCAGCACATTAACCGCATTTTCTGGGATTTCAGAAGTCTTACCTCTGTGAAGGGAGATTGCGAAAAAAAAAATTGGTTTTTCCACCCTTGCATTCCTTTTCTCGTCCTTCTTCTTTTTACCTATACGTGGTAATCGAAAAGTCATTAAAAAACAAGTTTGAATTTTTTAAACCTTAGGAACTGAGAACTTTCGATAGCTAATTTTTGATGCATGTATTTTTCCCACCTGCACAAGCATAAGTGAATTCGATTGATTGATAGGTTATTAGTGTGTTTTCAAAGTTTTCAACAATAGCATGTTCTCATGAAGTATAGTGACATTTTCTAATGAAATTTTCAAAAAAGATATTTCTTTGTTTCAATGGAGCATTCACGCACTATTTCCTTCAAAACTAATTTAGCTCATTATATTGAAAATGGTAAAAAGAGTAGAGTTATCAAAGAAAAATAATTATGCCTCCTCCTATGTTATGGTAAAACTTCCTTTTACCAATAATTTCAAAAGAAAATAAGAAAGCCTCATTTCCCAAACTGTGTTACATTATGTGCTTTTTGTTTTGTTGTAAAATACTCCAGAATATATTCTTAATTATGTTAATCAAGCTCTTATTCTATTTTATGGTAAGATTTTTTTTTATTTTATGCATCGTATACATTTCTCATGTATTGCCCCGATTTTATTAGGTCCTCTAAAATAAACTCACTTTTATCAACATGAATTTTATATGTTCTCCCCTTCTTTATTTCTTAGGACAAGGGAGGGCAATTATTTTGCCTCGAGGGCCACAATGTGGAGGATTCTGGAGGGCAGTACCCTTTCAAAATGATTGCATTCACAAGTTAACTTTGCATCTCAGATAAGGAAAAATTTTATAAATAAATATAAGTTGAATAAAATAGCTACAGTTTTACTCAATTTATTTATTGTGCTAATTTCATGTCACTTACAGCTGAAAAAAGCATTTGATTTAAGAGTCAGTTTAATGAGATAAATGTACCCTGTCCGGCAGTAGCACAAACAAAAAAATTTCAAGGGGGGGGGGTCCATGGTCGAAAGTACCCCAACTCATATTATATCTCAAGACAACACCAATTGATTCTTCTGATTTTGTCAATTTTGCTAACAGAAAACAGTAAAAATAAACAATTGAATTAATAATTAGCATTAATTATTAAAATAAAGTACTTAATTAAATTTTACGTTATATACATACAGAATTATCATCAATCAAAATAACTCAA
>BMAO01030476.1:0-33287 GCA_019973975.1 Trichonephila clavata
ATAACAGTTTGTCTAGCACAAAAGCGTTACATCCGAATTATACATTTCCTTTATTCATTTATAAATGAGAGAAACCGTAATATTATTTCTCTCCATGTTTCGAATGCAAGTTTAAATGTTCTAGTAGTTATTATTAATTACATTCATTCGATTTGAAACAAATAAATGCTAATATTTTACCTATGCCCAGGAAATAAACTGTTTTCGGAATATATTGTTACGAATTTTGAGTTATCAATGCTTAAAATAATGTAATTAATTTCTATTTAGATGCTTAATACATTAATATTACTTTCTGTTTTGTTTATTTTATCATAAAAATTGCAATAATCGCAAGTAATATTATCCCTTACATTATAATGACAATTTAATGACGAAATTTTTGTGATAGAGACAAGTTTGCGTAATTTTTACCTACTATTTTGGCAATTTGGCAACCCTCTTTGTGACCATATGGATGCTTCTGAAAATTACTGGAGAAATCTATTATTATCACGATCTATGAGGTGAACAGAATTTTCGAGAAAATGCTTGATGACAGCCACGCTAGCTATTAATAGCAGTCACTCGCAGAAGTTGAGTCAGTATTGAGTTGTCTGTTGAAGAGTTCACTAGCGAGTAGTTGCTAGCAAATAAACTTTACGTGACATTATTTTTAGACACTGATAGTTGTGACTGAGAGCTGTAGAACGTCTAAAAGATCTGGAACGTTTGTGTGAGTTTTACGTTTGTATCCTTTATTTTTAAGGATTGTTTTCTGACAGTAAATTATCATCGATCTTAAAGGACTGTTTTACTATTTAATCTAATAGTATAAAAGTCCATGAATCCGATCTACGTAACGATATAAATACCAAATTGTTGATACTTAATAAAACCTATAATCAATACCAATTTAACTGTTTAATAATATTGACAAATATTTTAATGGCATAAAGAAACTGTCTTTTAAAGTACTATTAACATGCGTACTTAATAATTCGAGTTAAGTTTCCTCTAAAACACGGAAATTATCGAAAAAAATGAATTATTTAAAGTCGAAATGTAAAAATTATAATAATGTCTTACAGGGCATTCAATTTATTAAAAAATTAATAATTATTCTTGAAAACTGAATCTTGAATATTTAATACGATATACTGAATTAATGATTTTTTGAGATTTGTCAGACATTCTATATTTCAGAAGAGAAAAATAAGTTCAAAATTCATTGTTTATCTATAGCTGGTTTTCTAAATGTCAAACGAAGTGAAAAAGACAATTTGAATAAATGGATAGTAAATAAAGTTTTTACCGTGTTTGTTTTGAAATTCTTCCAAATAATCAGTTTTTTACTCATAAAAATCAAGCTCTCAGCTGAGTGATTAAATTTTTCGATTTACTCCAAAAGAACCATTGGAATTCCTATTGCCTCAGGAATATTAAAAAAAAATTGAATTTTTGCACGCAATGCACTTGAGGAACACTTCAAAGAAAAACATTTTTATAATCGTTCCTAAAAAAGGAGAACACGGAAACAAAACGATTTTCCATTTTCTTCGCGTAATCTTGCGTTCCAAACTTACGGAATGTTACCAAATACTCTGACTTACATATTTCTTGCACTAGAAAACTAATTTATTTCTTCCACCAGCGCTTTTATTTATATTGAGTTTCGTACCCTGGGGTTGCAATAAGAACAAACCAGAACTTTTCGATGCACATGGAATAGCAAGGTAATTATGGAAAGCATATCACGAAATGGAAGTTTTTCGCTAAAACACAGTAAAAGAAATACAGCTTGGATCATATCAGAATATTTAGAAAGAGAGATTTAATCAAAATATTCGATAGGCCTTGCCTTTGGATGTTTGTTTTTAAAATTCTAGAGCTGTGCATTATATCTTAAGGATTGATTCGAATAATATAATCAGAAAATGTAATAAATTAAACATCATTTCGAAGCGCATTTTGTGAAATAATTTATTTCTCATTTTACGTAACATGTAAAGGCTGGCAGCAGTCTAAAAATGCATTAAAAGTAGAATAGCTAATTTGAATGAATTATTTATGGATTTTTGAAGTATTATTTATTATTCAAAATATAGCTTCCTTCTAAAAAGATATTTGCCTTTATTTTCTGTTAATGTACAAATGTACAAGTAATCCTTTTTCCAATACATATTTGTGTTGTTTTTAACTGTAATATCATAAATAGAGAAACAAATTTATTACCTGACACACACATAGACATAGACATTAATAAACCTATATTTTATTTTGTGCATTTCATTTACGCGTTTGATACATATTTTTTTAAAAAAATTATGCTGTATATATTGGATTTACTAAATTATATGATTTATTCTGAGTGTGCATTGCTTTATCGTTCAGCTTTTTAAATATACCGTGCATTGTTTATTGCCTTTATATTTAAATCTCAACTCATATTCACACTCGAATGAAATACTCTTCACATTTACATGTTATCAAAGCTAATAAAAATAACATATTATATGAATAATAAGAGAGACATGTCCTTTTTTTTTGTTTCATTTAAAAAGATTCATAAGTTCCGAAAACAAGATATGTGAGTTACAAAAATATATTTGTTTATAATTTATTTCCAATTTTTATTTGCTAGATAAATTAAGCAGTTTTATTAATGCTCCCTAATACATTTCTGCAAACTGTAACATTATTGTTTACCTGCGAATAATTTAACAAAAAGCTATATGTAATAATGAGCAAAGATTTTTGCCCTTATAAACGTTACTTTAAAAATATCACCTTATAAATAATATCGTTTACTTTAAAATACCGTACTAAATTTATATAAAAAGAAACAATAATAACGTACATCATATTTACACTAAAAGCAAGAAATATCATCTAAAAAGCTATTGACATTTTATTCTTATAATCTTTTGAATTTTTGAGTTTCTGAAAGTTTTATTAAATTACAAGTTTAGCACGGTTCTATACAGATCAATATTTTCCGTTGATTGTGTTATTTTGAATTTATTATAATTCTTTCAGATATCATGCGTATATTTTCAAAACAGTATTTTGCTACAGTATATATGCAAGGAATTGAAATTTAAATATTCTAGTTATGTTAGAACAATTGAGAAAAGATACATGTAAATTGCATTTTATTAATCGGTATAATTTAATAGCGGGGGAAGTGTAGATAATTTGGAATGCAAATATTTACTTTGTAAAAATTTTCCAGTTTTTTAAAATTTTGTTTAATTTGGTATTTGTAAACTTTTTCTTTTCGATTTTGTGATTTGTCTCTTCTTTTTTCATTTTTATTTATTTACTTTACTTTTCTTTAGAGTACATATAAATATATTAAATAAGTATAACGAACTATTTTAACTCTTCTTTCGTCTTACTTGTCATCCTAAAACTTCCAAGTACAGGGAAAAAAATGAGACATCAATTGAAAAAAACCCTTTCTTTAAAAACGTTTGGATGGATAAAATAGTTTTCGAGCGCAAACGAGTAACACAGCAGAGTTACAGAAGAGAGAAAAACAAACTAATTAAAAAAAGAAGAAATCTATGAACTACACAGTAGAAGTTAGAAAATCAATCAATGAAATTTTAAAACCGAATTAATGAAGTTACAACGTAATGTGGACACAGTTCTACTAGAGACGAACCGTAAAAAATTAGGAAACCTCATGAGACTTGAGGAACGGATAAATAATCAAAAATCATGAACTTGTATATTCTCATTTAATATTGGATGTATTTAGGTGAAATCATGAATTTAAAAGTTTATAAATTTGTAGAAATCTAAATAAGATTATATAATATATATGCTACGATTCACTTCCATACTTTTTTGAGTTCTTTGTTGAAAAAACACATTATCTAACAATTAATGCAAACTGTGCCTTTGAAAAGCGTTGAGTGGAACATTTTACAATTCAAATGTTTTAGACATTTAAAACATTAAAGAATTCTATTTTTCATTTCTGAAACTGGGAAACATTTCGGCGGAATTTTATGAAATTTTAAATCTAGGATAATTCTAAGAGGGAAAATCAAAGAATTTAATAACAGCTAAATTACGGTTTTCGTTACAGAAAATATTCTGTGTGTGTGTCTCAGAAACTGCATTAAGATAAATAATTAATTCACTATACCATAATTTATTTCTATTCAATCTAATACTCAGATTTGTCGAGCTGGAATAAAAACAGTAAATGTTATTAAAAATATCCTTTTTTGACAACTGTTCATTACTACATACTAAAAATAATTTTAAAAATATTAATGTTCTTTTAACCCTTTAACCACCGTTTAAAATTTGCGTGGTTCGTTTCCCAGTACACCACTTTTCACTTAGGTTCGCGTATACCATGTAATGGGAGACAAAAAAAACACAAATAAGCAAATGTTTCTCTGAAATAAGTAAATCCTTTCAAACACTGTCAATGTGATTTTATTACATTCCAAAGCCCTCGAAATAGTTTTACTGATAGCCACACAAAGAAATGAATCATATTTCCGAGGACGGAAATATACGCCTGAGGCTCATAACGCACAAGTTGAGCGATATATATCCGCTGGTGACACTTAAGAGGTTAAATGTATTTTCAGTTCGTGTCAACTAACTTTACAAAGAAATTATACTTAGTGATTTCTGATGTACACTTTAAACTTCCATAAATTCTCATATTTACCAGACGATTTGTTATATAAGTTAAATATAATAATAAGTACACGTGAAATTCTTAAGCGAGAAATAAAGATATCAATATTTATTTATTATATGATTAAAATATTTCAGTAAATTATTTGCATGTTAGGAAAGATTGTGTCCAGAATTGTCTATCAATATGTTAAAAATTTTCTCACATGTCTTTCCCACATGAAGACAATCTCCAAAATGAAGTGAGAAAAAGCCCCTAAATATTTTTTCAGCTTCCCAACATCATTATTTCTTCATTTAGAGGGTTGTTAAAACGATAGTCACTCATTTCATATAGGAAAGAACTCCCCAGGTAGCAGTTACTGGCGCAAGAGACTGTTGGAGACATGTCTTTCTAAATTAATGTTCTCTTCTTTATGTCAGGGTTTTCTCTTATTTACTTGCTCCGACACGATTTCTTATTCAACTAACAACACTGCATTCCGCTCTCAATCTTCCTCCCACTTTTCCTTAGAATGACCAAGTTTTTCTTTTAATAGTGCCGTCATCCTTTTTCTTTATTGCTTCTTTCATTTATTGCTCTTAAGCTAAAATGAAAACAAACTCCGTCCGAGAAAAGTCATTTCAAAAAATACGTGTGTCATTGTAAGGATTTAGGAAGCTTAAATGAAATATATATAAATCCAATCGAGTGGATCACTTTGCGAAATTCGCTAAGTGAAATAACAAAAACTGGAGAAGTTGTTTCTCATTTTGTGTGTGGGAAGAGAGCTAAGAAGTTAGATGTACCGTTAAATGCCGCAGTACAATGCATTTTAATGTTGATCAATTCACTTTCCGTTTTAAGAATGCAAAGCAATATTCAATCCCTACAAAATGGGCTCAAAATGGTTACATTCTGGAATACTAAAACGCATTCTTTTCAGATCAGCGTATGTAAATGTATTTTTTCTCAAACCAATAAGCATTTTTTTGTTTTGTTTTAGTAGAACATTATTTAAAATATTACTTTGGTATGATACTAAATGTTTCTTAGCTTTAATGCATATTGAAGGAAGTTTTTTTTTTTACTAGACAATGAGCTTCAAGATTTAATAACAACTTATTAAATCTTTAGTTTTAGAAACTCTAAAGAAGAGAGGAAATTCTTTTTGTTAAAAATAATTATTTTTTCATATTTCAGTAGTGACAAATTCCTAGATTTTTTAATTTTTAAATTGAGAAATTGTTCGTACCTTATATTGAATTCCAATATAATTTCTTGACTAAACCATTACTGACAATCAGCAAACAAACCTAAAGTTCTAACTTATTTTTACAATTAAATTACACAGTAGTAGATAATTTTTTGTGTGTAAATTAAGGAATATACAGGCCAATTTAATGCCTTATTCGTCATTGCCTCAATGGACAAAAAATATTAAGTGTAATGCACTTAATCCTAAATTCCATATTTAAAATGCGATTCTTTGAATCAATGAAATATAAATTTTATCTCGTTACAGCCCAGACTGTCTTAAAAAGGCTTGCAAACTATGAAAATGCTAATCTTGAATCTAATACACTGACTATTTTTTAAATATGTTCCCGAAAAAATCATTATAATAGTACTACATATAATAATAATATTTATGACTATTATACATTATAATAGTAATATTTAGCCTTCACAAAATATGATAGTTTTTTTTAAAAAACTTTTCTTTCAAATATTGTAGTTTTATTACATTATAGAATATGTCATTCTTATAATCTAATTTCCAAGAAATATAGAAGTCTGTATAACCCAAATAGAAAAGTATGAAGGAGTGCTCTACTTATTGATAGTAACCCCAAAAGTGCAGTCTAAGTTGGCTTCAATTTTTGCTTTCTAGTTCTCAATTTTGATAGGATTGCTTTCTGGGAATTTGAAAAGCATTAGTTTGAAGTTAAATTCATTAATATTTTAATCGAAATTAATAAACAGAAAACATATGTCTTTTAGTAAGACTATCGTATATATCAACTTGAAAACATTAAAAAGAGGAACGAAAAAAGGTTCACTGTACTACTTTAAAAAATTGTTTTTACGTAATTTCTTAATAAATGTTAAGTATTGATTTTCATTTATTAATAGTTGTTAATATCACTAAGATTTACAATTTGCTATGATATAGTATGTGTAATAATTCTTTGCTCTGTATTATTTTTCTATTTGTTTGCATATTGTTTTGCTCTAAGATAGATTTAGAGTAATTTAGTATAGTAGTATAATATTATTGAACACACCAGTCATACATATATCCTAACTTTCGAAATGCATCCAACAATATTCTTATTAAATTATATTTAGCAAGCAATCACGCATATACACATATATATGTGTTTAGAATTACACAAATGCTTTCAATGGATAAGATTTTAATTATATAATTTTTTCCAATTGTAATATTAATACAGCTTTGACATAAGGCCTAATATTTAACACCTATTAGAACAACTACTGAATATTTTTAATGTATTGTATATTTGGAATTAAGTATCATTATATGGCTTAACATCTGCACTGATATATGGAATTAAACTCTATTTCTCTTCAGTATTATGGAAATAATTCAAAAAAGTTATGAGTTACCAAACACCAATTATTCAGAAAGTAAATTACCGAATATCATGAAATATCACTATTACTACAATAATTACTTGGAATACACTCTCGACACCTGTAAATACTGTAATAGTTATGTATGTATATTAAGTTTCCTTGTATTATAATACTATATCATATCTATATATTATGGCCATTATGTGATTGGAGTACTTTAAGCAAGGCTTAAGTTCTACGTCTTTATGTCCATACGTAAAGGTATTGTTAATAATTATAGGGCTATATACATACATAAAACCCTATTGTTAATTATACTACCTTTGTGTATGGACATAAAGACGTAGAACGTATGCGCATTTATATATATAAGCAGTTAAATATAATGTTCGGTTAACGCAATATAGATTTCTTGGCAAATAAAATTTCCATTTTTTTCCATTTGATTTTGCCGAAGTTATAGTTCAATTTCATGTAAAAAGTAAACAATATGTTCTTTTTTGAATGAGTATTTATTTTTGTATAAGTCTCAATTCTTTGTATTCATTGGTTTTTAGATATGTAGTAATTCGTATTTAATTTTGAATTCAATTATGTGTAGAATCCAGAAAATTCTCGAAGTATCGTTTTATAAATAATCATTGTATAGTTATATCCACAAAAAAGTGGTTCTCAAGTAAACAATATATGAAAAATTTCGATGAATTACTAGCACACATATTTTTTTTTTAAATGAAGAATCTTTCCATTTAAAAAAAGTCATTCTTCCCCCCTTTTCCTCGATAATGAATCGAAAAATAGGCACATAAATATTAAAATTTTTCCGTTATTGTTTGCAAGGTTGGAAATAAAACTTGTTACAGAGATTATTAAGTTAATTTTGAGTAGTATTAAAAATTATGAAAAAAAAAATAAACACCCTAAATAAAGCAATGCAGTTGCATAGTTAAAGATGTGATTTAATGAAAAATGCTGAAATTTTGTTTGAAATAACTAAAACAATTTTCAATCAATGTCATATATATTATTTACCAATAACACTCATCCCGATTACTTCTTTTAGGAAATACGAATTACAATATTGTGAATTTTTTCTCTCTCTTATTGAATGTTTTTATGATCATTCTCATATAAAGAGAGAAAACATTCTTATGACATGTCCATATAGGAAAAAATAAATATCGTCGATGAATGTGTTATGAAATATATATTCGTGATCAGAGTTGGATTTTACATAAGAATATTGAGTTTGGTTAGAATTCGAAGGGGACATTTTTTAGGTATTCGCGAGACCCCTGTGACAAATATCGGATACATATACGTGTGCATTTAATATGTAGGTTTGTGCGCGCGTGCTTGTATATGTATATATATATAGTAAAATATATTGAAAAAATAACAAGACTAAACTATCAACTAACAAAGCCAGAAGATAGAAACCAGATTCATAAATCCTTATACTATATTTCGAAACGTGGGTCTCAATTTATCTTTATTTCTATATCATTAAAAATATTATGTTAGCATATTTATTACTTATTCTTTAGATTTTGAATTTTTGATAGATTTTTTGGTGATTCCTATTGTTTTCTTGCGGCTTCTAACCGGGATTTAATATTCCTTAAATAATTATGTCATTGCTATAAATAATTAATTAATCCCTTCACTTAACGCGTTACTGTATTTTTTATAATGAGTTTTTCCTTGTTCTTCCCTGTTTTGGAAAATTAGATAGTTGAATAATTCCCTCTCTTGTTTTTTGTCTTTGTCTTCGCCCAAATGTAAGGCACGTGTGTATTTTTGTGCTCTGAGTTTTCTGTGGTGTGCTGTTCAGAGATGTTTGTGTGGTACTATGAATAAAAGCTGTATGCAAATTAAGAAGGTGCTGCTTTGAAATAAATATCATCACTACAGCAATCGGGATAATGAACTACATAAAACCACCACTCGACAGACACCATTATACACACACATATATATATACATATAAATGAGCAGAATTATAAAAAGTTATAGAATTTTAAGTCTTTTTTTTAACTTTCGAAGTAAACATACATTAAAATATGAGATGGTTCAATTTTTTCTCGACATTGTTGAGAATATTTATCACTCAAAAAAGATGAATAGAAATTATCACATACATGTTTAAAAACTAAATACTTGATAAAAGTCAAATATTCATTTTAATATAATCAAAGACTAAATTCCGTGTTCTGTTAAAATTTTTAAAGAAATTCAGATTTTGAGGGAAACACTCAAAATGTTTAAATTACTTTCAGATCGTGAATTTTACTTTTTCAAAATTATTAACAGTACAAGAAACGTAATACTTGAAAGAAATGTTACTTTTAGTTGATAATTAAACTAATGTGCTTCTATTCTTCATTAAAGCATTTTTACTATTAATGCTATCATGAAATAAATGTTTTTTCCCCTTGGTGCTGATCTCAGGCTGCATTTTCTGCTACATAGGAAAATAACAAAATAATTTCGAACAATTTTGTTACTGGTAGCTTTTTACCAATTCTTTTCCATTATGTCATTCTATGTACTTTTTTCTTATCACTTCAATAAATTAATTTATAACTTCTGAGGCGAGCAGAACTCATTTATTTTAATCCTAAATTACATTGAAGCTTTTTTGGATTTTTTTTTCCTTTGGAAAAAGACGCAAATAACGTTACACAGTAAATTATTCTCTTTTCAGAATCAAACGAGCGTGAATTCTTGAACCCGTAAGCTAGATGAAATAAATTATAATTGCTGCACTTATGAATGTTAAATTCTTCCAGTTTATCGTAATTCTTGATAACTTATTATTTTCTATTTATTTATGTCAGAATTGTTTCTCTTAGAACAATTTTATGGAAATCCTTAAGACCTAACAATTTTTTCAACTAAAGAAGTTCTTAAGTGTGAATAGAAATGTCAACTTTGTTACTTTCAATAAAATGATATTAAATTAAACTACAAAATACATTGAAAATATTTAAAAGTATATCAATTAAATCTATTATTATATGAATACTTATAATTTAAAACTTGTATTTCATATTTCTGTTCGTTGTTAATCAAATAACATTTTTTAAAAAAAAAGTTTAATAAAAATAATTAAATTTTAAATTATTTATATACTTTATTTTATTAAAATTAGGTCTTCTTTAATTTTTAGAGATTTTAGGATATTTAATTACCGTATTTACTCAGATCTAAGCCACCATCGAAACTAAGCCACTCTCCAAATTCTCAACAAGTTTTATGAAAAAATAAAAAAGCATAAAAAGTTTTATCGATTTCCAATATTTACGAAATCTACATAAATAAATAAAATAATGACTAATAATAAGTAAATACTTAATTTATTTTATCAGCATTAAAAAATTTTTAAATGCATATATGGACCTATAATTGCTTTAACCATCAAAAAATCATGTTCAATCCTCCCCCCTCAACTATTTTCCCCCACTTTCGATTTTAAGCCGCACCCGATTTTTTTTTGTAGCATTGACATTGGGAAAAAGTGCGGCTTAGATTCGAATAAATACGATATTATTATTTTTTTACTTTCAAATATCTGTTCAAGTAAATAAGGATCACATTGGAGGCAAAATAAAATTGAAGGCATTTCTTTAAATTAAAAAAAAAGTAACAGATAAATGTATGGGTATTATTTAGTCAGCAGGGTTCGTATTATTTTATTTATTTGACCCATACATAAACTAATTCTACTCAAACAATAACAAAATAGTTTTACTTGATTTATTTGCAGCGATATATATCTAACAAAATGGAAAAATTCCAGGAACACACATTTTAATATTCATGAGTAATGGAGAAACAGAGTATGCGTTTGATATATATTTTTTGATGTGAGAGTTATTTCATTTGTGCAAAGGGACTCATACATTTAAAGCAAGATATTCCAACATAAATGGTATATAAAGGGTCACAGACACATTAACTAGAACATACTCATTTTAAACTAAGATATTTTAAGATGTATTCATTTAATGCATTTGCTGAAATAATACTTCACAATACTTTATGCAGTAAGTAAACTTTGAAAAATCGTGAAACTGCTAGTTATGCAACGAATCCAAAGTCTTGTTTTATTATTATTTAATTCTTTTTTATTCATAAACTGTCTGGATACTTTATATGTACTACAAAAGAGATAAACATATTTTTATTAAAAATACTTATATTGATTATGAAATGAATATTTTTTGTCCAAATTGAATAAATCACCTAATATATACATTGATTTAAAGTTTATAGGATTTGCATGCTAGGGATATTGGTGATAAATTTTAAATGTATGTAGTCTAACCAAATATTTTACAAGGAATCTATTACCCACTTTTTTTAATTAAACAATCATAATTTTCTAATTGAGTACTTCAAAACTCATTTCGATTAAACGTATAGAATTTCTATTATCTCCACATGGAAATAATTTAGAGGAACCGAGCTTAGAACCCACGACTGTTCCACCAATATCGTGTCAGAAACCCCCCACTTTACCAGGTTTCTATAATTCATACAAAAATTTAGAAGAACTTAAGAAAAATTAAGAAGACTTTAAGGAATATAATCAGACTACCATATTAAATAGAATTAATTAACATTCCTATTGAGGAAGATAAATCCACAAATTTCTTCTAATGACCTCTTGTAATCTATCAGAATTATAAGTGCTACTTGTAGTTTTTATAACAATTCTCAGAACACAAAGTTTTTTCTTACTTCATATTGTTTTAACATTTCATTTAACAAGTGAGGACAGGAAACAGAATAGAAAGACGTGAAACACTAAACTAATTTATTTGCTCTTATTTTTAACCATAAAAATCTTAAAAAATTCGTTTATATATACTTAACGAAATTAAGCATAGTACTCCATGATTTGATAGTGATTTTGAGAGCATGAGAGAGCACCATAATTACGTCAAAGAAAGAAAATAATCTTTGTGAGTCAAGAAAAGTTATTCTTATATATCTAAAATGTTTATTTTAATTGCGGTTGTAACTTCTTTCTTGGAATGTTACACAATGAGGCAATTAATTTGATTAGTAATTATGTTACGCTTTTAATATTTATTACCATTGTTAAAGCAATATCAAATAACATCTCTGATTTGTGTATCTTGTAATCATCAGGAATATTCGTGAGGAATTTAAATGAGAGATCAAACAAATTCGTTCAGTAGAGGGAAAGGCAAAAAAAATTTTCTGGCTTGAAGATGGATAAATTCCTTTTGTAATCTAGATTTTCTTTTTTTTTATTTAAATTAGATGAAGACATTTCACATTATGTAGAAGGAAAATTAATACTTTAACAGAAAATAAAATAAGTTTTCAGACTAATTAAACCTTAATTAATAAAGGAGGTAGTGTGCAAGATAATATATTTGAACGACAGAAAATGGCACATTGCATAAAAAAATAACTTGAAAAATTCGCTTATAGCTTATTTCCATCTTGACTTGAATTTCTTAATGAAATGCATTAAAGCTGAGTTTAAAAAGATGTAGTATTTTAACATTCTTCATAAATGTATCCGACAACCCTAAATTTGTGACTTTTGCCAAAATTGGCAATTTTATGTGTTATGATTTTATTTTATAGGTCATTTTATTAGCTTTATAAAAATACCAAGTTCATTATTTTCCGTTGACTAAGAACAAAAACTACAAGTGTTTTAGTAGAAGCAGATGCCATTACTGTAAGCAAAATGGCCTACTTTAAAACGCCTTTTTCTCGAAATGTTTTTTTTAAATGTTCAAACGGGGACAGCGATTGCTAAAAAAGTTTTGAAATAATTAACTGAATTTTTTTGTGTGTGTTCTGTATAATAGTAGAATTATTTTAAACGTCATATTTATCAATCTAGAAACTAATTAAAATTTGTGCTCTAAAAGATCACATCCCTTATGAATTAATCTCTATTTTATTTGTAATCACATGTGATAAATGAAATATCTAAAATACACGATTACTAAATCATAATTTAAATGGATTACTTATTAAAAAAATCTAAAATATAAATTGGTAACATAACAAAAAGAACTTTAAAACCACCATTCATAAAGAATTTTAATCAATATTTTTAAATATAAAGTAATATAGCAATTGAAATTCAAAAATCATCACTACCTTGGAAAAATGTAACATGAAATAATAAGTTTGGGAGACTGACAAGGATAATTTCTATTTTGATTCATGATAATTATAAATCACTTAGATTCTGTGATGATCTGATTTAATTCTCTTAGTGTAGTTCCTATATATCCATAATATAATTGTATAATGTATTAAACTTTGAGAAGGAAAAATCATTATTAATGCTCTAGTGCATCTCCTCAAGTATGATCTAATGTCCATCATACCACATTAACTAGTAGGTATTCCCGTCTTCATACGGATAAATAAAAAAAAAATAACAATCAAGGAGCAATAACCCATACTCTAGATATGCCATGATCTTCCTATTAATGTATCTTAAAGACGTGCTGGGAGCCATTCCTTCCTCTTATGCGAGGCATAACTAACGTGACCAGACGTCCCGTTTTGAACGGGACTGTCCCTTTTTATACATACGAGTCCCGGTGTCCCCGAAATGAACTCTGGGACACAAAATTGTCCCGTTTTCGGAAAGCACGCGAAGCTGTTCGAAAAGCTGTATTGAAACTTGAAGGTCAGACTGTATCGGCAGTTGAAGCTGCAAAAGAAATCAATCAAGTTAAAGACAATTTGACTCAGAAACAGACCAATCAGTCTCTTCCATTTACGATCCGTCAGTTAATGGTGAAATCAAAAGATAATGGTACTTTTATTGATGAAGAGTTTGTGAAAAGGACGGCTACAGAATTTTATAAATTAAGCTGTAAATATCTGGAGCAGTGAGCTTGCTTTCTTACCAAAGTAATGGAGATATTTTATTGGGCAGATTTAAAAAAGGTCCCCGCATGGGAAGACGTTCAAAAATCTCTGGATGTATTAATCAAAAAGGAGTATATTGACTGTAATAAAGATACAGAAGTTTTGACGAATTTTCAATAATTTCTAATTACATTACATTGCGAAAAGTACCCGAATATAAAAATGATCTAAATGTTTCCACGGAAACTCGTTGGGTGGAAGTATTCAAACACTTTCACGCCAACAATCTACAGCGTGAAAACTTTTCTATTTTATTTGAATATATTTTATGTTTGCCTGCTACAAATGCTCCAGTAGAAAGAGTATTATCTATGATGAACAAATTGTGGACATCTGAGAAAACCCAGCTACTAATTTCAGTTATAAAGGTGATGTTGATAATTAAGGTGAATATAAAAAAAACGTTCCAAGAGTTTCATTCTTACTTAAAATCTCCAGCTATATTAAAGCAAATTTGTCCTTTGATAAATATAAATATAACTAAACATTTGGAGTATATTTTTAATTCGTTACTTTTAAGCTAACTTTTTCTGAATAAATAACTTTAAAAAAGTGTTTTTTTAATTAATACCTGTTAATTGACCTATACAAAATAATGTCCCGTTTTGAATCAAAGAATAAATGGTCACGTTAGGCATAACACTATTTGTTTTACAAAGAATCAACTCTCAAATTCGATTTCCAAATGAGAAACTCGCTGAATCACTTGGTTTTTATACAGAGTTTGAGCTGTCGTTTCTCATCCCACGTCGTTCCATTGTAAATAAAGGCTAATCATTGGTATACATCGACATCTTCTTTCTTTTATGCAAATTAGATGCTCGTGTCGTTCTTTCTTCAATTTTTGCGTTTTCAATGGTTAGCAGTGTAGAAATAATTGCTTTTAATTTGGATGGAAAAAAAAGTTTTTTTTTTGAAGCAGCTCAATTAAAATTAAATCAGAGAATAACGAAATTTCTACAGAAGCACGATCCTCATCCTATTAAGAAGATAATTTTGTAAGTTAATCTAAATATAATGCTTTAATTAAAACTAAAAAATATTGAAATAAAGGAATATCAAAGCTTTATCAAAGAAATAAACTACTTCTAAAAGTGCCATTCTTGCATAATGATTTTTTTAAAGAACTCAAAAACAAGATATGAGCAATTAAAAATATTTTCTTTTATGGAGGTTTATGCAATTCTGGCTTACAGTTTATATCCTAAGTTTATCCCTTAATCTTATTTTCTTACTGCGCTCGCTTACTCCGTAAATTAATTAGTCAAATTCTATTAGAGTGCCGAGTAACAACACAAAAGCAAATACAACTCGGCACTTTACCCTTTTCTTCTTTCACCTCGTTTTAGTGCTTATTAATTGTTATAAATGGCTTTACTGGATGAATGTAAAGAAAACAGAAATATCTAATTTTTAGATTTTCTAAGAAATATTTTTGTCCCAGATTGTCTTTTTTATATTATTGCTCTCTGAAATTGGATTATCGAAGTATTAAAGGTTAAAGAATAGATTTTGATGCTTTAACTTTTCTTACAGAAAAAAGGAACAATAAAAGGCTTCTTTAAGAGCAACTAAATCCATTAATGAACAAATTTTTTTTGTTTTTTTTTGCTATCGTGGAATTTTTTATTATTTTATTAATATTTAACTAAAAATAATAAAATAATAAATGTGTACACTGGAAGTTTTTAAACATTTACTTCATGTTATTCAGGTAGTTGCTTAAGAATATCTATTTATTTTTGCTTACTAGTCCATGAACGAGATCATTATTTAAAAACAACGTATTCACGTTAGCCTTTTTAGTCTTATTTTAGTCATAATGGTAGTTAAGTATTATCGCAACCGTATTGGCGACATTGTATGAAACAAAGCACATGGTTGCCACTTCAGCTTGTACGACGCATGCGAATTTGGTGTTGCCAACTTGGCGAGTTATCTTGAACTGTGGTACTGTTGCCCTAGTAGGTAAATACCATTATAATTTGATGGATTTGTTTTTACCTGCAATGTCTCTGAATTTTCTGAGATATTCTTTCTGATCAAGTTTCTGTTTTACATTTATCCAAATACACTTCCTTACATTTCTGAAAGAATATGAAAAGTATAATGTTTAAGAACGGCCCTGCAGAAAGTATTAACATATTATTAAGTTTAGTATTTTACTAATCAAAATCTCAAAATATCATATTTGATTAAATTTTACTAGCTTCTTTTAGCAAATATATTCTATCAGGTTACTTAATTTATAATGCGAAATCATTAAAACTTTTGTTTGATTGACTAACACTTGATGCGTATTTTTGAAACTATTTAATTACATTAAATTTTAACAAACATTACTCTTTTATTTACAGTTGAATATAATGTAACCTGTTCTCCGAAATGGATGATTGTAACAGTAAGCGTGAATTCCTCATCTGCTCTTGTGTATCTGGAAAGATTAAAAACATATCCAGGTAAGAAAATTAAATTTTATAAATAGTTTTAAGAGAAAAACTCATTAATATGGACCACACATTTATTTATATACAACTTTATTAAATGTGTGTAAGCTCCTATTTAAGAGAATATGTTCATTTACAAATTATTATATATTATATCTCACTAATCTGGTTTCAAGATCAATTTCATGATAATACTTGCTCATTTTAGTACACGTTCACATAACATCTAAAAATCATGATAAAAATTACAAATAACAACTCCATTGCTTTCATTTTGTAATATTAAATCTATTTGCAATCTTATTGTTTTGAAAACAGTATAATACAACTGGATTCTTAAATACATTTATCTAATAATATGTAAGTAGTTCGTAAATAACTGATTTTACATACGTAAGATTTGCAATATTTAAATAAATATTAATGCTTTTCAAATTTTCAAAAGAAAAATATAAATACATTTTTTTATTAGTTATTTATCATGTCTAGTTGTGAAAAAAAGACAGAATTACAAATATTTTTCTTCTGTATGAAAAAATTTAAAATTAATAATGCATCACGAAATACTAGATGTTTCAATGTTTTGCTGGGACGTTATTATTATTTATAGAAAATTTCAAATATAGGAAAAATATAAATTCTGAGAACATTATATTGATGTTCTATGCATAATTAATATGTGTCAAATTTATAAAAGATTTTATGATTACATATTTCACCCCTTTAGAAAAATAATCAGATGGAAACAAATGAATGCGAAATGCACACAAACATATTTTAATTTTGAATTAGAAAGAAGAGTTTAAAAATTTAATGTATCTTAATTTCTTAAGTGAATTACTTGATACCCTTACTTTTAACTGGAAGTAAGGACACGATTAAGCGTTGAATGCACCAGAAGTAATATAAGCCAGAAAACAAATTCGCTTCGTTAAAGATATAGTCTAATCCTCTTTCTTAGTATAAGATTCTAGGAAATCGATATCAGTCTTTTATCAAGAAAGAGATTAATTTAGATTATAATCAGAGTGCTTCTTAACATGAGCAAGAAAAGTAATAGGATTTAGGATGCTTTCGGGCGACTTGCCATCATTCTTGCCACAGAGATAAAAAATATCATGAAATAAAAAAAATAGTATTTGAATATATATTGTGCTGCAACATTGTGTTTGGAAATAAAAGGAAAATAAGTCTATAAAGTTAAAAACTAAGAATAAAAATTTGAATGTGAAGAAAATAGTATTTCATTCGAATTGTATTACAGAAAAGGGGGGAAACTATCTTTAATTACATCTATTTTTAATTCAACACATTTTACCTGTTGTAAATTATATCTAGTTGAACGAGGAATTAAATAATTTCAAAGCCTTATATTGTACAGCATTTCTTAGCACTAAATTATTTTAATAAATATGTGATTCCTTCCTCCCTCAATGGCATGACAGCCCAAGGTTGACCTTGGCCTTTCTAAGAATTCCAATGCAGGCTGTCCTGGTCTTGGCCTGACTTTTCCAGGTTTTGATATTAATAGCTTTTAAACCTTTTTCTCTAGACAATCAATGCACCTGAGTCATGGTCTTACTCTTTTTCGAATACCATATGGTCTGTGCACAAAGATTTTTTTTGTGATCTTATCAAGTGTCCTGCCCATTTTAATCTTTATATTGCAACGAATTTAACGGTATCTGGTTCTTTAAAAAGCCTATAAATTTCCAAATTGGTTGTTATTCTTCAAATGTTATCACATTTTAAACCTAAAAAAACTTCTAAGGACTCTTCTTTCATATATAGCAAGAGTCTCCTTGTCTCTCTCTCTGCCTTTACCCACGTTTCTGCAGCATATGTGAGAACGGGCCTTATCAGTTATTATATGAGTAGTTTTGCATTTCTGCTTATGAAATTAGATTTTAAATATTTTTGCCCATAAAAACATCTGTTTCCAGCAGTCACTCTATTGCGAACCTCTGGGGTTACATCATTGAAAAATGCGACTCCTGTTGAAATAAAGTAAATGCCTGACAAAATAGAATTTATGAAGATAATAAGCTTTCTTGCTCCAAACCATGTTGCTGATATCTAATAAAAAATATTTAATTACTTACAACAAGGTTTTTTTTAAAAATTCTTGTTAATAATGCTTTTAATATGCCGGTAAAAAGTTTTACATTTACAAAGCAAAACACTGATTCATTATGCAAATTCTAATAAATTTTCCTTCCGAAAAAAAAACATTTTCATAACTTAAAACATAAAGTTTATTCTAACAGATTCCCTTTTTCGTAAAATCTCCCAGCATTTAATTTAATCTAAAAACAAAAGACGACAAGTAAATGAATTTGTTCAATCGAAAAAGCCTAAGAAATAAATAAATCATTCGTTTTTTTTTCGTTTGTTCGTTTTTAAACACCAAACATTTAAAAACATAAAAAGTAATAATAAAAAAAGACTGACAAAGGAAAAGAGAAAAATGCAGAAAAACAAAACCACAAATTCGTTCTTTCTCCACCGAAAAAAGAGGAAAAACTGTCAACTTTATAGAGTAATTTGTTTACCTTTGCAACTTTTAGAATTTACGAGCAGCTAGAGGAATTTAAAATCACGTAACATAGATTTACAACATTACGGTTTGCCGTGGGTTAAGAGATAACAGCCGACAAGGGAGCCCTAGCGCATAGCAGTAGGGAATCTAAACTACAATTAGACGCTTCATTTTGACCGCATTTTCTTATTTTCTATCATGAAGTTTGAAAAGAAAAAGTGACTTGATATATTTTTGAGGGAACATTTTCTGAGGCAAATGGGACCATAGATACTGTGATATCTGTTTCTTTCGTATAATGAATACATATAGCAATTTGTCGTTTCTGTATCTGCTGGGATTCATTTCGAAATAATTTTTTTATGCATCATCTCATCATTCGTACAGGCTTTCCAAAATACCAATTATTGTTAAATTACTAAAATTTTAATAAATTTTAAAATGAATATCTCATATAATGTTCTATTGGTAATTTCGCCACAAATGCAATCAACATGATTTTAATTCATATTGCTAACAAGTTAAATTCGAATCATTGAGTAATTAAGCGGTTCAAGGAAAAAAACTATCAATATAGAGTGTATTTTTACGTACACGGAATAATAAAGTTGAATTGATACACATATGTGAACAATGATTAACGATACGGAGTATACATATAACAATTTTGAAATATTTAGCAGTACATTTTGAATTTTTTTAAAAATATTTTTTGAAGTCAATAGCATGTTTTCAACAAAATATATAACCAAGATAATGTAATATTTCGAATAATTTAATTTAATTAACTCGAGATAGAATTCTCAAAATTTAAATAAAATATTTAAGAATAAGTAATAAGATTTTGTTAAATTTTTTCTGTATAGTAAATTAATTTTGTATACATAAAATAATTAAGTTCTTCATTGTAGGTTTTGTGTAATACTATTTTATTTTAGATATGAATATAAATTTCTTTAAGAAAATGATTGTGTTGTATTGCATTTTTATATATAAACATTCGATATATTTGAAGTTAGGAATCAACGATTATAGTTAATTATGGAGCAAAGTTTCTATCAATTCTCTTTACACCATTATTTATTTACTATATTTCAGAAAGAAAATCCAATTATGTTTTAGTTGTAATATCTCCTCTAAAATTATTTCTGCTCAATTTTCGCTAGTAAAAATCATTTTAACGAGATTAATTAACCATTTACCTTCAAATTTCAAATATAAAACGGTGGATTCTTGTTTATTATTTAATCTTACATTCATCACTCATTTGGGAAAAATTTGACAAAATAATTAGTTTTCCATGCTGGAAATAGGTTTCACTTCCCTTCACTGTATTTTGAGTACCGTGATTTTGCATATAATAAATTCGTAGGTAAAAACATAACAATGATTTATTTTTTGCTAAAAATATTTGTTTTATTTACTTTTTATGAACAATTAAGTCGGTAAAATGTTGTTTTTACAAGAATTATATAGTTCCTTTTATAAAATTGATACTTAAATGCATGTTTTGAAAAATAGTATTTCTCTAAAAAGAATTGCACATCAACAATTTTCTACAAAACAGTACTTTTAGAATAATATATATATTCCATTCTGCAATTGTTATTAAAGTTGGAAATTACGAATTAAATATTTTCTTACTCCTAATCATTAAGTATTCCCCTTGAATACTGGTATGTTTTGTGTTGGCAATGATATATTTTATATGAGATCAGGAATTAATCCCTTAACTGGTTTGCCAGTACACAGTAAAGGCTGCATAAAGCTGGGCAGAACTGGTTCACCCGTACACTGAATGGGAACTGATATTTTCTTTCTGTCTTTGATTTGCCTATATTTTTTTAAGCATGAGAGAAATTATTTTAACATATATTAAACATTATTCATAACATGTGTAGGGTGTATTTTTAAAAAAGCAAACATTTAGCGGCATTCAGTTCCACAATTATAAAATTAAAATAAGTGAGAATATTATGAAAATCAAAACTGAAATAAAATTTTTCTATCTTCGCATTCTTTTAAGTAGGTACTATGCTCAGTTACATGAAATAAAATATGTGTCACTTTTTGGAACCCCTTTTCGCAAAAAAATTGGTTGCGTATGGGGTTAAATCCATTTGGTATATGAATTTTAATTCATGTAAATGAAATTTAAGTTTCTAAAATTTTGTGAGGATCCATATATTTACATTTACAAATAGCATTTTGTATGTAACGAAGTACAGTAACATTAACAAAGCTATTTGGGAGATTTTTCAGACAGTATCCAATTATGCTTGAAATAGCTTTTTATCATTTGTGTCCAATATAGAAAGAAAAATGGAAAAGTCATCTACTTTTTCAAAACTAAATTTAGCCTTAACGTGTAAACCTAACACTTTTACTCTCATGTACCAGAAGGTAGACATGGCACTCCCGAAAGAACCAGCTGTTACACTTATTTCATTATCTACTTGCAAATATTGATCGTTATCCGAAAGGCATCTTCAGAAAGATATTGGAATCCGATGAAAAATTTCGTACATACCACTTACTGATCCTCAGATCAGAAACCAAGACTCAAAAATGGATTCTCCTGCTTGAATTTGCCCTGGTTTTTGCTTCATAGGAGTTTAGGCCTTTTTCGGAACTAAATTTCTGATCGGATATTGCTCATATATGAGCTCAAATAAGAACCATTTAAGCTGATACTCAGAGATAAATTTATAGTTTGGGGGTTGGTGATAATCAGATGCAAAATTTTTGCTTCGAAATATAAAGATGCTTAAGAAAACAATAGATACACAATTAGCAATTATGTACCTTTTATATTTTATTCAAAATGAGATATATGCTTATACTATTAGCTATCAATATCTATTTTATGAAATTTTGATTTGTAATATTGTAGTTAAAGATTAAAATTACAGTGTGTATTGAGAAAAATATATAAAAGAAAATCAGTAAATATATTTACTAATTATAATAATTATAATTTTTTTATAAATATAATTTTATATTGTATAATAATTCAAATTAAGGTATGAATTAAATTATAGAAGTATAAAGCTTTTTAAGTTACAAAAACAATGATTTTAATATATTTGCATTACAAATTGTTTTATTTATACATATAAAATCAGTAAATGTTTGAATGTGTTTTGACATTCAATAATACAACTAATTTATGTTATATTATACATTGATTTAATGAATTTAGGAGACTTTTCTGTTATTTATAATAATTAACTAAACCTAGTATTGAAAACAAATTAGGTCGTAGAATGTTTCACCAGTTATCAGAGCAAATTATTAGAATATTTAAAGGTCATTTTATAAGTTTTCGCCTTATACTAGATTATTTTCAGAAATTTGTCCAATAGTAAAAAATCCCGTACATATAATTTCTACAAATAAATAACAATTACTGCTATTTTTATTCGGTTTTGGAACACTGCAATTATATGAATCAACAAATAAGTTTCAATTCTTGATTTTCCTTGAACATCAAGTTCAAATTCACTGACTTTTGTCATGATCAAATAAATTTTAAGCTATTCTGCCTTCAGTAAAAAAAAATTCTCACTCTGCATGTATTAAGAAATTCATGCAAAACAACTTGCTTGTGATTAGCAGAAAAAGTTACAATGAAACTAGATATCAATCACCATAAATTATGTTTCTTTTAGTTTGCTAACACTATTTGATGTAGCGAAATATTTTGAAAGGAAAATGCTATAGTAAGAGGAAGTTTTTCTTTTGTATTTAGTTATTACTTCTGTTTTTTGTTAGTGTTATGTTTTCTTCTTGTGTTCGTACACATATTACTGATATACATAAAGAGTTTATTCTCAGTTACACACAAATCGTGAAGAATATGGTTAAGAGATCTAACATTCTGATCAGATGTGATAAAAAATCCTGCCATCTTAATATACCAATAGTCACATATGTTTATATATTCTAGTAAAGTTAGAAAACAATCAAAACAATTGAATATGAATTGATATACAGAGTGAACAAAGTCTTAATTAAAAGAAAAATAAGAAATATTATCAAATCAATTTCGGACTCATGTTCAAAATGGATGCTTAAGCGAGTTTAACGACACCAATCTCAACCCTTTGTAGCCTGATATAGATAAGAAAATGTTCAAAAATCAAATAAAGGTAAAAAAAAATAATAATACATGGAAAAATGAAAGGAAAGTGAATAAAATATCTAAATTTTTTATTGAAAAATTTCAGATGTTACACATAATGTAACTCAATAACAACAAAAAATCTACAGAGTTTTTAGCAAACTTTAGCTCACGTAAGTGGAAGGGTTTTTTAAAGACGGAATCATTTTTAAAACAAACAATAATATTTATTTTATCTTTTCAATGATATCTCAGTATTATAATTTGAGAAAGTCAGATTTAATCTAATTTAAATATTTGTAATGAAACATAGCTATTTATCGGTGATTGCAAATACTTGGCTGATTCAATTATATCCAAATTAGTTACTTATGCCTTTCTCTTCAGATTATTCAAATATGATTTCTTTTATATTTTAACTACAGTATATTCACAAACTTATTTTCCTTTCTATCTAATATATTCTATCACCCCTAGATTCTATATCTTCTAAATTCTATCTCACTCTATCTCAGTTCACTAGATTTTAAGCATTAGTGTTCCTTTGCATATAAATCACGGCTCCTTTTTCAGAAAAGGGTACTTAAATCAAATTATTTCCCCTTTTGGAATAGTGGAAGGTGAAGAATAGAAACCCTTATAATTTGAGATACGAGTAGGAAATAAAACATGGTATGTTTAATTAAGATAAAATCATAAGCCTAAAAATCATATAAAAAGTGAATAAGAGTTAAGAATTATCGGTACTATGATAAATATGCAAGTTTAAAACTTAATTCTGAGAGTTATAATTAAAACTGAATACACTGAAATCATTATAGAAATTCAATCTGAAACTAGGTTAAATGTGTAAATATAGAATTCGAATTCTTTAAAACTAAAGCGTAAATCAAATATGACCCACGTAAATGATGGGATCTACTTATTAATTCGCAAATAATTAATGTGCTTAAATTTAAAAGTAAACTGTATTTCTTAAAAAAATATTCATCTGTATTGAAAGTCTTTATGTTTAAATTTCTAAAGAAAAAATTTAAAAAAGAAATATATATATTTAATAATTCATTTAGACAGAAAAATATTTATTTTTATTTTATTTATGCAGGCATTTTCAATTATTGGTGTAAAATGAATTTAAGTGTTAAAATAAATTTTATACATAAATTGATATTTCAAGTGTATGTCGGAAAGTGTAATTGGTGAATTATTTTTTCATACCGTTCAAGGGTAGTTTGCTGAGAATAGATCTATGAATGAAAACCATTATAGAGCTTAAATAAGGATATGCAAATGTGTTTTTAAAAAGTATTGTATATTCAATACAATAACAACCTTCATTTGTCTATTTTTTATGTAGCTAAAATATTGTGAAGTAAGAAAGAAGTTATATGTTAATATATATATATATATGTAGAGTACTGTTGCAATAAGGTAGGCTAATGTTATAAAAATTGAATACATTTTTTTGTCTTAAATAATATAATATTAAATAACTTAAGATCAATAAACTGCAATTATAAATCATGAAATTTTAACTTAATTAGAGGTAAAATTTACTTACAACCAATTTATACATGTATAAATGTATGTGTAAGACTTCCTTCATACTTTCATTGGTCACTAATTTTCTAACTTTTTCACACATCATGTCGAAATTATATAATCTCAATATAAAATATAATAAATATAAATAAATTTTAAATAAAATTTTCTTAAATATATTCATTGCATACACATATATTTTGTTTGTATCTAAATTCTCTTCCGAAAAAACTAATATCATGTTAGATTGAAATATCATTGAAGACAAAATGTATAACTTATTGCAAATATACACACATTTATATAAATATATATACATATATAACATATAACAGCAAATACTGCTAAAAAGATATTTATTGAATATATTACGTATACTTTTATAAAAGGGACTTAAAATATTGCATACTTTGCAGAAATAAAAGTTTATACAGTACACAGAACCATAGATTTCAGTACTAGTCTAAATATTTATTGTATGTCACAAATGTTTGTTGTGTCAACTGAATAACCTAAATATTAATATCTTCATCATAACCTCAGGAATTTAATATATAAAATTGCATGGAAAATATAGCATGAGGAGGGTGGGTATGGGAATAACTGTATAGTTTGTGCTCATAGTTGTTTCGTGTTTTCACTTTACATTGAACAAGAGTTATATGAGAACTACGATTAAAAAATAAACAAATAAATAAAACTTTAGAAAATTTAAATAGTTACAGGTAATTTGAACGATACCTGTCGGCTAAATTTTTTACTCTTTCGATCTTTTACTTATGTTAATGGTTTTTTTTAGTTCAGCTACTCAAATATTCCGTAAAACTGGTCAGTAATAGATGATAAATCCAAGCTTAGAATATAAAAAGAAAAATGATTTATGGACTTGGTTAAATATTAAATTTGGGTATCTAAAGCAGATACACTAAATAAATACGTCCTGTTCCTGGAGTGGGATTTACAAAGTAACACCAATTTGATAAAACAGCGAAGAAAAATAACTTTAAAACTAGAATTATTTAGTGCATTTAAGTTAAACAGCAATGTTTAATTTACACTTTAAATTTAGTATGGTATATATATATATATATATATATATATATATATATATATAACTTTTTGAAAATCAGTACGAGCATACAAAATAAGTAAGATAGTTTTTTTAAAAATTTATTGAACTCATTTTAAGTACAAGGTTTTAATCTGAAACTTATAACAATAGATTTGCTTGTGAAAATTAAGTCTCAGAGTAGGACATACTTATACAGCCATGTTTGAGAAACTTTGAAGAAATAAAACGCACATCATCATATGGAAAGTAACCATATTATGAATACTTATTCTTGGTCATGCTTTTGAAGAGTTGTGCTTGTTATTAAGTTGAAATCATGCATGGTAATCAGCGTGAAATATTCATAAACATTTGCTCAAACAGTACTCTGAGAATAACTTGAGATTTTCTAGAATCTGAAAACATGACTAACAAATTTGCTTTTTTTTTTGCAATCAGGGGAAGAATCTTCCGTTATTTCTTCAACAATTTTCTTTTGAATCAAATTATGCTTTTTGATATTATACTAAATTTTTACACTACCACGATTTTATAAAATAGTTATATTTACATTTTATGAATGTAAAATAATGAAATATTCTCAAATTTTTTCCCTTGATATTTAAAAAAAATGAAGTAAAAGAACAATGGAAGTTATATTTATTAATTTGTTATATTTATTGGAAATAAACTTAATCAATCGAGGATATGCAATATGAAACTTATTTCAAATACAATATTAACACTTTACAAATACAATATTAATATTATATAAGAACATTAATCATACTATTTGTAGGATAATGTTCTGTAAATTATAGTATATACGTTCTGTTTCGGATACATTCAGTTTCCTGATACCTGAAAGTCATGTATAAAGTATTTCAGCATATTTTTATTGTAATTCGTAAAACATGTTTAGATTACTTGATATTTTTACTGAAAGAGAAAAAAAAAGTTGTTTCGGATTCTTACTAAAAAGAAACAGAAATAAATGCTTATTTTAATTAATGAATATCCATTCTGGATTTTGTAATATAAACGTTTATTTTTTTATTCTTTTTATTAAATCCTTTAAGCCTATGCATACATTAATAATATTTTTTTTCCTTTCAGAATGCCAAGCAGAAACAACGGAAGGTTTGCACGTCTTCAGGTTGCCCTTGGACAACATTTATGCTTGTGGTACTACACGGATGCTCAACAAAATAACGGTATGTATTAGTTTTATCTATGAAGCAAGCATATCCTCAATAGAGTGATATTAATAAAATTTTCAACAAATTTTTGGAACAAAGTCATGTTTTTTTTTAAATATGTATAATTTCATTCTTAAAAATCGAAGTACAATTTTTCAACAACATACAAGCAAAAGCAAAGTTAAAGAAGTTTTGTTTCGAGAAATAAATATATGCTCTCAATGTTACAACGCGAATTATTTAATATAATGAGAAATATAAATTGAGCTTTATAGAAATACCCCTAACCATTAAAATTGTATCACTGTGGAAGAGAAAAGAAGCAAACTTCAAATTCACATAAAGGAAAATGGTTGGATATACAAATGATTAAGTATTTAATGCCAATAGATCGACGCAGGAAAGAGAAAATGCGCCTCAAACTGTACATTAAAGAAATGTTTGACAGCTAGTTTCTCATTTATGAATCGCATTTGAACGTTGGGTCTTTGCGAAAAGATTATGTAATGGCTCATATAAGAAGAAGAAACGACTCCCAGTACCTATCAGAATCAAATGGTGGTAGGATCGTGGTCTAATCTGCTGCATATCAATCCGTGATATTGCTACTTGAATTTGTCGAAACTCAATGCCTGCTATGTGATCATAGAATTGATGGTTCAATGAGGGTCAAACTGAACACTTGCTCAGGACTTCAACAGTCTTCCGACATTTACTCCCGAAAGAACAAACAATGTGAAATTGGCCTTGCAGGATCAAACAACCACATCACGAAGCTTAAATAAGGAAGTAAACTTCTGTGTAGCACGAAAATTTTGGAGCACGGACAATAAGATGATGTCACGAACCGAATGATCTGTCTACACATGGTGACCATTATTGAAACCACCCTTAACACTACAGCATGGAGACGCTGAGTGGCAGCAATAAGCATATCGATAAAACTATACAAATGAGTAGCATCATTTCTGGAGATATTGAGGAGAACACGTGACATGTTTCCATTGGTTCTTGGCATACGGACCTTCACCTGGTGTTATGTTTTGAACAGCTATTGCGTATGTTTTGTTTGTGTCGTTGGTAATCTGAATAACCAGGGATATATTTTTTCAGATTTTAATTCCAGCAGCCGTACTCTATTTTCGAGACTCATTTTGTATGGCCAACAGTATATATGTATGCGCATTTATTTTAATGTTTGTTGAAGATACATTTCTCCTATGCAAGTATTTCTCAATTACAGATAAAACTTTTTTTTATGCGAATTAAAAAAAAACGTACGTGGTTTTCTTCATAATTATAGAGACTTGATCATATTTTCGTATATAAGTATGTTAACCTTTTTTCTTTAGGGCGTACGTATTTACTACCACAGAGTAATCGTAGAGGAGCCACAAGAAGAGTTGCAGATGATTCTGGTAACATGCAACATTCCCCCCACTCACAACACATCAGATCCAGAAGTAGTTTCAAGAACGAGAAGGAACACCTTGCCAGAAAATTTCGTAGAACCAGAGTAAGTTGTTTGATTCATTTTACAGAAAAATCTTCAAACCTAATATTTAATTGTCCTCATAGTGTTCAGCTTCAGTCGTTTTATTTGTCGTAACTGGGATTTCAATTGTTCCATGCAGTAGAATTTATTTTTGTATATATTTAAACGAATTTCTTTTACAATTTTTAACTGTTATTACCAATGTTTCCAGTAGAATTTTTATTAAACCTCATATTTAAAGAAAAAAATCTTTAAAATTAAATTTCAGTAAAATTCTATTTCTCTGGATTTAAGTTTACAAAAATATTAAAATGTAAAGGTATATTATGTTATTAAAGTTTTGAGTCTTAAGCAATGGAGTTAAATGTTATTTCGAAAAATGCATAATACAGTCGAAAAGGCTCATATTGCATGAAAAGTGTGTATTTTTTATGAAAAGATTTTAAGTTAAATTTTTTTTCTTATGTTTATACTCGAAATGTTTATACATAGTTCAATATTGGAAAAAAATAAGCCAGTCTTTATATTTGACGTCAATGAGGATTTTGTTAAGCCTTCACCCTGTAAGGGCGTATAAGGGCCTTTGCAAACAAGTAAATATAAAGAAATAAACAAATATTTACACATATTTAAACGAAAGTTTCATTTCTTTAGGTTCTTTTAGAATTATTTTTTGTTATTTTATAATTTCAACATCAGTATGATTAAGTTGCAAAATGCGTTTTATATAATCATAAAGTGGTGTATATATCATCATCCCATTTGAACACTTGCGGTGTTTACAGCAAATTTTTATGTATTCTGAATAAGCTTCCATTGACCCATGTGACCTATTTGACTTAAATATATATTTTGTGCTTAAACCTAACTTAGATATATGTAGAAAATAATTTCTTGATAAAAAGTTCTGCTGCAAAGTTTGAAAACAAAATATTTATATATATATAGTAAAAAATAAAATTCAATTTTCTGAGTGATATTCTACCCTGAATTGATAACTATATTAATTAAACATCTTTAAAATTTGGTGCTTCATTAAAAAATATGTGTTAAGAATATTCTTTTCTCTAAAGCATAAAGCGTGAAAACTTTATAAAATAAAAGCTGCCAGCTATTTATTTTATCTCAAAAGAATGTTCTAAAAATGTAACAAATTCAATAAAAACGGCAAGACACCTTTACTTTACCATCTACTTTCACGAGTAACAACAAAATGCGTTCGATTTATTCTTATACATAGCAGTTCTTTTCAACGATGTGTATGTAATGATATACGTCTCAGTAACATCAACGCCGAAACAAAATAAACTTCTAGAATAAGTCATTGCCTAGAGCAACTTTTCCTACTCCCTCCGTGGAATATTCCTGCAAAAAAATACAAAAAAGTATAAAAAAGTGAAGTTTATTTTAAAAGGAAAGCACTTCTGTGTTTACTGGAATAGGAATTTGACAATCTACTAGCATATCAATAAGGAGAACTCTATATATGTAAAAAACTGATTCTATATTAAGAAAGCTATGATAGTAATTCTATTCTGTTCCGTATTATACCCTTATCTTGTGAAGAATGAAAAAGGATAGAGAAATGTGCCACAACAAATCAGTTTCATTCTAAATCCCGGTGGAACTAAAGAAAGCCATTGAAATGTTTTTCTACACACGAGTGAAAGTGTGTTTTGTTGAAAACGACATGTTTCAAGCACAGCTTTAAGTTATGTTATCGTTTCAAACCTGTAAAGTTTACGATTCTCAAAAATGGTTTATTTCTGAAATAATACAAACGTGATATTCTTTCTATATATGTAACTCTTTATAAAGTTTTTGTTTGCTTCAAATATTCTTCATACTCTTTCTAATAAAAGAGATGATTTAAGCTATTTTATTCCAATCATCTTCTGAATTTTTTTAGTAACAAAAATTTCAAATGTGTTTATTGCCCTTTTCACCAAAAACGTACAATTAAAATATCCAATAAAGGAGATTTTTGAAATATATTTTTAATGTGTTAAATATAGTTTTAATAAAGTAATGTGTATTAAACTTCAACAAGATACTCAATGGAGTATAAACTACTATTTTATCTTGAAAGTTGAATCCTCCTATTCAATTTTCTAAGGAGTGAAAAAATATCTTCAGTAAAGGTATATATATTTATTATTATTTAAACGTTTATATATACTTAAATGCGCTCTTGCACACACACGCACATACCATACGAATAAAAAAATGTAAATGTGTGCTTCTAAACGCATGATAAAATAAATAATAAAACAAAAACACACACATAAATCACAATTCCTGTGTGTTAAATATTTAAAAGTAACAAAAGCAATAGAAATAAGTGGAAATTGAAAACTGAGCCCAGTGAGTCAAAAAGTATTTTCGAACTTAGGTCCGAAATAGGGTTAAACTCGTTTTACACGGTTAAACTTTTCTACACCCCTATATTTAGTTTTAGTTCTTTAATATTTTTTTGTTTGGTTCTGCTATCAATAAATATTCTGCTTGCAGAAAAATTATTGGATCTTATGAAGCACGCGTAAATATACATAACAAACCGAAGTTTGTACCATCTTCAGAAATCATAATAGTTTTATATTCTGTTTCTCATTGACTTTGTCTTTCTCTTTTAATACGTCTTATGTTCCTGGTTTTAGTTTATAGATTTTCATTTCCTTCTGTTTTATAGGGCATATTTACAGCTGAACCATCATTATTTTGCTTTACGATAAATATGTTCACACATATCTGATATATGTTATATATCAGATTCCACTTGGACCAATTAATAATGGGAGCAAAAAATCACTGAAATATGATTGTAAAGTCTGCACATACGACTATATATGCAATAAAACTATTGCGCAACCAATGATAAAACTTAATTGTGTTCTGTAATCCGTATTTGGTTTTTGATGACTGTCCCCCTTAAGATATTAACTCTCAACTTTTGTGGATTCTTATTATTTTATCTTCTTCTTTTAGCATAATGATAGTCCAGTAAATTACACACATTTCATTTTACATTTTGAGCTGCATTACTTGTAGCTTTCACAAAGCGTGTTTTTTATAGTTTTGTTCTTTCGAGGTAGTGGTAACCCAGTTGTTGAGGCCAGGAATTTCATGTTTGCATATTTAAACCCCTAAATTTCGATAGACTTTTATTTAGATTTAAAAAAATAGATCTGTCGATCATTTATGGCCTAAAAGTAGATTAAGACAATGTTTTGAACCTTTCTGTTCCCAATATTTTGGCTGAAAGCCGTTCTCTTGTAAACATCAAAATTTTATTTTTTCTTAATGCTTTGTTTATGCTATTAAAATTAGATTTTTCTTATTCGCAACACTATTTGTAACATATTAAAATTAAAAATATCTTCATATGTGAAAAGTTTATCTATGGAGAAGTTGAAAAATGAGGAACCTTTGGATTGATTTTTCTCCACGATAAATGAAGTCACATTTTGAAAGAAAGAAAAATTATATCAAAATTCTTTGCCAAACAAAGACTATGCTCAGTATTTACCTTTATTATTCAACGTAAAGTTTTTCAGGCTTTATTGAGCAAATAAAACTGTTGTTCAATATTTTAAGCAAAGCAAATATTTTTTAATGTTTTTTTTTGTTTAATTCAAAAGACAAACACAATCCTTGGATATTTTACTTTTATATTATTCCTGTACCTAAAAATGCATTTATTATTCATTTTTTCTTCATAAATAATGTATCCTGGATTATTCTCGTCGTATATGTGTAGTTTAGCAATATAAAACTAAGACTGTTCTGTTTTTATGTAAACATGTGTTCACAATTTCTTTCTTGTTGACAACTTGGCTGGGCTAGAAAAATTCCCAAAGTAACTCAAAAAGGTAAAACACGAGTTTAAGTACTACTTTTTGTATATGCTAAGAAGTTTTTGACCTTTTAGTTATAAATAACTAAGCACTCTCCCATACTGCAAATAGCTATCACGTAAAGGAAAAAATACTATAAAACACACCGAAAAAGATATATTTTGAGTAAACAAGTGGTTTCGCCTTACTTTCTAAGGATAACAATCGTACTATTTTCTCATTTTTTTTTCATATTAAAATCTAAATTTTTATTCCGGTGTATAACGCGCACTGGTGTATAACGCCTTTCTACACTTCCAAACTAAATTTATATTATTTTTTGGTATATACGCCGTATAACGCGGAAACTTTTTTTTGGAAAGAAATATTAAAAGTACAAGTTCAGTACTCTTATCTTTTGAAATCTTTTATTCGAAGTATTACTTTAGGCTTTTGAACTATTGTTTACTTCTAAAATTACAATCCTAAAGCCCAAGAAAAGAGAGAGGGAAGGGGGAACTTTCTTAAGCATGTCATTGCTGATAGTTTATAAGATATGTAATTTCTTTTAAATGATCATTAATAAGGATTATGGTCAAATCTAATTTTTTTATGTTCATTCTTTCAGTATTTTTATAATTATATTTATTACATTCAGCGTACAGTGCGCACTCGTAAATTTCGATGTGTTGAAAGCGTGCATTATACTCTAAAATACATGGTAATTGTTAGAAACTCTCCATTCAAATAGACAAATTAGTTCATGTGTTATATACAGTTGGTGCTGAAATACTAAATGAAGTTTTAATAGAGAAACATCATTTTCACGTTTACAGGATATAAAGAAAGAAAATTGCTAAAAACAACTCTTTTCCGTGATTTTTA